>JAMBLF010001596.1:0-59028 GCA_030578115.1 Leucoptera coffeella
GCTAGTGAGCATTCTTTCAACGTCCCAGGCTAACAAGGGACCATTAAATAACAATTTTACATACATACACATCACGCCTGATTCCCTGTATGTAGGCAGAGATCACGGATTCCCATTTGTCCCGATCCTAACAGACCACTTTCGCTTCATTAACACTCATACATCTTCTCATACACACTCGGCGGTTCTAGGTACTCCTATAACTTTAATAGCATTCATATTGGTTACTAGTCCATTGCTATCCTTAATACCTTCCACAGCTACCAGTAGAAAGGGCCCGAGGCAGCATAGAGGGCCTAAGCGGCGCAGCAAGTAGTTTATATTTAGATTCGTTTAGCAGAACCCAGGTGAACGTACTCCGACATCGAGGGCTTTATAGATGCTATTCGGAGCATGGTGAACAGTATCTATGAGTATAGAATATAGTACTACTGTAGTATAATATTATCTGTGGTACTACACTAGGGTATATAGAAATATTTTAGATTTACATACGTCATATAGTCACGCCTCAATGTCCCTAAGAGGATAGGTGGAGACTATCGATGATGAAGAAGCCGCATGTTTTAATTACATTCGCCTGGAACGATTCTATCATGTCTCCCTTGCTTCACTCACATCCATAAACCTTCTCACACATGCTCTTCTATACTTTACGCTGCGTACACCCGCCTTGAGAAGAATGTCTCCCATTTGATCTGTATAAGTTCTAAGCGGCCTACCCCGTCCAACTCTACTTTGCATTTTGGCTCTATAAAATTTATTTCGTAACCCTCCTTTCATCTATCTGCTCCATGTGCCCAAACCACCTCACAATAACTTTCTATTTTTTCAGATATGTATGAAGAATTACCAGCACATCGCTGTTCTGCCTATGCACCAACTGTGTGCATGCATATAATCACGCATCTACGTCCTATCGGAACTCCTTGGTAGATGCTGACAAATCTCTCTTGCGTTGCTTACTCTCAGAAATCTGCTCAAACAAGTTCCTCTTAGTCACACTAAGAAGAGTATATACCTAATTTGGCCCGACATTCTATGTAATTATTTCCATTCTTATACTAACATAATAAATACTAAGTTGGACTACTACCACCACATTGTTTTATTCTTATTATGTGTATTGTAAATTTTATAAAATAAAGCATATTTTTTATATTTTTCTAAAGGGTTACTTGTGTATAATAGACAAATATGAATTGTTAGGGAATCTACAATAACCCCTTATTCCAGAGGAACAAAGAATAATAGCCATAAATATCATAAACATATTAGGTTACTCAAAATTTGATATTAATTTTATTGTTCAAGTTAAAATTAACGAATACCATACGTAAAATCTAATCCACAGCATAACCAGAAGCAACATTTGACCAAATTTAAGCTTTATACCAATACACTTAGGATTGATATTAACTTTAACGTCCCAGCATCAAGATTTAGTTTCAACCAGGAAATTCTATTAAGCAACCTGCTCCCAATACCCCGATTAATAAACATTGATTAATGTAAACTGAAACATTCGTGATAGTATTGATAGTTCAATATTTAAGGAACCATTAAATTCTCAAATCTGTTCTTACTAGCTTTTTCAGTGTATGTTTTTGATGGCATATAATATATATAGACCGGTAATTGCATTTGGATACACGTATAGTCTGGCTATCATATGTACTTCTAAAAAGGTGTATGAGTGTCAATGAAGCGGATCCGTGATCTCTGCCTAACCCTCTACAGGGAATCAGGCATAATATTTATGAACTTCTTAAGTCTCCTTGTTAGTTTTTTATTTTACTTCTATTCATTACTTCACAACATTAAACCCACCAATTCAGTACATATGACATCATCATTCATCTCTTACATCATAATACAATACAATATTTTTTTCCTTCATACCAAGCTTTAACCATACCATTCTATTCAATTCCCAGTAAGTAGCAAAAACCGCCTGTCTCTAGACCCACTCGTTGATAACACAGCCTTGAAGCTACGCGGGTGTGATAATAGACACAATGAATAGAGACTTCCGATGACAGATTTCCTTTAAGGAAAATTTACTTACGGAGTCATAACTTTATAGGGTGTCTTCTTATAGAGAAATGTGTAAAATGGAATGTGGTTATTAAAAAAAATACATATGTACACACATCAACATGGTCTAGGGATATTTAACTCAAACCTAAATAACTAAAATTATACTACCTTTTAGTTAATTACGACTTCTGTGTCTCTATATCCCTACACTTGGAGAAAGAAAAGTCGTAATGTCCTGGATATTATTACTTGTTAAAAATGAGACGTCATTTTTGTGATTATTGTAAGTTTACACATATAATAATAATAATAATAATAAAAAGCGTTTATTTACGGCCACAAAAACATACACAATACAAAACGTTTACAATAAAAAGAACTTACAAACTAAGCGGTATAACTTGTGCATGTTATTGTCGCAGCAAAAGGGTTCTAACTCAGCTGGGTATGTTGCGTCTGGTGACAAACGCAACGCTGGTTTTATGTCAGAACCACTGGAGAGCAACGTTTATATTTTAAAGGAAAATGGTTAAATAGAGTGCTACGTAAAGAAACAGTATAAATACATAGATATAAGATATGATAACATGTGTGTGGATAGCAAATGCAAATCAAAAGTGTGATCCATTTATATAATATTAAAATTGATATATAATGTATTATAAATTTAGTGTCCGAGGGGCAATAGAAGGAGCACCCGCCTCCTCTTGCTGGCAGAGCAAATGTTCCCGGAGATATTGTTTAAATTTTAGTTTAGAGGATAATTGTCTAATGGGTGGGGGAATATTGTTCCAACATTTGGAGGCGGCATACCTAAAAGCTCCCCTAAAAGCGGTGGTGCGATGGCGAGGCAGAACAAGCGGCGGTACACAAGCACGGGTCGATTTATGTTGCTGGGATCGCCATGTCAGTTTCCTAAATAAATATTGCGGTTGTTTGTTTTGAATAATGTCAAAAAGTAAGCAACTGAGTAGCAGTTTTTGTCGAGATTCAATATTTAATAAGTCAGAATTTTTAAGGTACGGTGAAACATGGGTTCGGGGTGGGATGGGAAAGCAGTACCGGGCGCACGCATTTTGTACACGTTGTAAAAGTCTACGCGTTTTCTTATAAAGGCACGGGCCGTACGCTGCCAGCGCATAATTGAGCTTAGACAAAATCAAAGTCTCACACAGCTTTATCCGCATGTCCACACTCAAAAACGCCCGGCTCTGGTATAACACCCTCAAGCGATAAAAACATGCAGAAACCAGCTGCGAGACGTGCTTCTCAAAACGCATCCCACTGTCCACCACGACGCCCAGGCTTCGAGCCTCCTCAACCCTGCCGATGACAACGCCATCAATATTAATCTTCGGTTGCCGCGATAAAACTCTGGACACCACCCGCTGGCTGCCCAGCACCATGTACTTGGTCTTGGCAGGGTTGAGAACGAGGCAGTTATCAACCGACCAGTCATATACTCGTTTTAAGTCGTCATTTAGTGCTTCTATGGCAGAGTCAAAGTTATTAATGTCAATATGAGTATAGAGTTGAATGTCATCGGCATAGATATGATATTTACAGTTAGTTATGTGTAGTGCAATGTCAGAAGTATATAAAATAAATAATAACGGACCAAGGATAGAGCCCTGTGGGACTCCCCTACTAGTCGTGTGAACAGTTGAGTGTATTATGGTACCATCTGGCCTTGTCAATGAAACTATTTGTTTACGTTCGTTTAAGTATGTGTTAAACCATCCAATTGTTAAGTCACTAAAACCATAGTAAGTCATTTTTGCCAGAAGCAGGTCAGTGTTCAAACAGTCAAAAGCACGAGAGTAGTCCAGTAGCACAAGTATTGTTGCGTTATGATTGTCCTCGTTTGTCAAAATGTTGTCAAATACGTCCATCAATGCAGTGGTGGTGCTATGCTGTCTCCGAAAACCAGATTGATACAGCGGTAAGATATTGTGTTTGTGTATGTATTCTGTCACTTGTCCATGTACCACCCTCTCAAGGATCTTCGATAGATAGGGCAATATACTGATGGGTCTCAGGTCATATGATAGATATACAGGTACATTTACAATACAATAAGAAATTTATGTCATATATTCATTTTTCTACTATTTTACTACTGATTACGTGGTCATTAAAACATTATCTTCTTCAATAACTACACATCTCTCAATATTTCCCCACAAGCAAGCACCTTTAAAAACATATTTCCCCAAGGAGCGAACTCCCAGCTATCTTAATAGGATATCGACACCCAATTTGCATGTCACCCAAGAAATATCAATTTTCTCACCAACCACAACGGAGGCGATAAAAGTAGGAAGAATAGGAAAAAATGATTGGGTTCTTGAACGATTCAGTGTTTGAAAGGGTGAAGTGATTGAGATTGAAGGGTGCAAAAAGAGTGAAAGAGGTGATAGTGTATAGTGGATGGATGGTAGTGAAATAGAGTGTGTGTTGGGTTTGGTAGAACCTCTGAATATGTGATTGATACTGTAAAGTATTCAATGTAATAACCGAAAACTTAAAAGCAAAACCGTTAATATAAATAAATGAAAAAATACTCACAATGAATGAGGTTTATATTCCTTAGCACCTCATACATTTGTCTTATAAGATTTTAGTATAAACATACGTACTTAAGTATGTACCTTAGCAAATAAATTTCTATTATACTAGCTATTTTACGAACCTTTTCGTATTTTTCTAGTCGATGGCAATCTACAATGTACTAAAAATGACTATTTTACTGCCTTCCAATTATAATAAATCTATATGTATTAAAATAAAAATTATTGATCAATTAAAAACAAACTCTATAATAATAATAAACTACAACAAAGTCAAAACCGAAGCCACCTTTCATTTAGCCATTAGTGATACCCGAAAATCGGCCATTCCACCTGCCACGGCGATAAGGCCCACGCATAAGTCCCTTAAGATTAATGTCTCCTCCTTATCACGTGTTCCACGGTGGCTTAAATGAATAAGCTTTTAAGCTACCGACGGTTAACATGCGAAAAAAAAGAGTATAAATAAGTATAAGTATAGGTATAGTGGTGTTCTTGAATACCTTTTGAGGGGTATTCAACCGAGATTGTTATGATCGTACTAATTTTATTCAGTCATTACTAAAAACTGTAGAAGTTATGATAGAATATGAATTAAGAATAGAGTGTTGGATTCACATTTAATGTAACTTTTACTGTAGTGACAGAACTATAAAGTTAGTGACAGGTTACTGGATCATTTCATTTCAGATCGAATTTTCGAATCAGTTCATTTAGCATTAAGTTCCTAAATTGTTTCATACGTCATACCGTCAGCTAGAAAAGACTAAGCAAAGACAAAGAAACTTTAATGAGTAAATAGGGTGTACAATTATAACTTAGTCTCAGCATTAGGGCTGCCTCTTCTGGCGTACAATAGTATTTCGATTAAAACCATAAAAATATAACATAACTTAAGAATAAGACAGTACTTAAAACCTAAATGCTTCTAGATTACACAATGGTTTGATTGACTACCAAACCATAACCCTATTACTAATTCTAATATCTAATTATTAATATCTAATACATAATTACTAATTCTTTATTAAATGCCCTGTGAATTTGATGTCGATTGTCTAATATTTGAAAAATAGGCTCTCAATCCCGATGCACACTATCTTTGACCACTCGTCCATTATAATGTATAACTAGCGACCTGCTCCGTCTTCGCACGGGTATAAAATATATAGCCTACTCTACTATTTAATGGATGTTATTATACATATAAACCTTCCTCTTGAATTACTCTATCTATTAAAAAAACCGCATCAAAATCCGTGCGTAGTTTTAAAGATTTAAGCATACAAAGGGACATAGGGACAAAGAAAGCGACTTTTTATACTATGTAGTGAAGACACAAAAGTAACAAACTTCACACGTGCACATTACATGGACTCCTTTCCCCGTAATGCATTAGGCATGCCTTTGAACAACAACGGAAGGAAGCCGAGATTAACATCTCGCAGATGCTGTGCTGGACCAAAAAAGGAGAGCTATGACGCATACAAGCAATTGAAGCTGGATTGTTAATGACTATTGCTTATTGTGTATCTTTGATTTCCTATTATATTATTTTTTATTTAGTGTGTATAAGGAGGTGTATGAGTGTCAATGAAGCGAAAGTGGTCTGTCAGGATCGGGACAAATGGGATCCGTGATTTCTGCCTACCCTCTACAGGGAATCAGGCGTGATGTGTATGTATGCATGATTTCCTATTAGTTTCTAATAGAGCTAATAGATAGTGCTTGTAGAAGGCAACACGGTTTACTTGTCACATTGAGTTTTGACAATCTGGTCAACAAGTGGATTCGAGGTGGTCGTTGAATTACTCTACGCAATCGCGGATATGGAGTCCTGAATCTCTATTTATCTTACAAGGGTTAACGGCCTTAAGGTTGTGTCGTTTGCATCTTTGATACGAGTAAATATAATGGGAAACTAACATGTGTTCTGTAAAGTTAGTGTCTTGTAAACAGCCGATACCGTAAACCATTTACACTTACGCACTTTGTAAACGATATTACATAATGATACTTCACAACACCTGAACATAACATTATGTTATAAAATATTCTATCAAAATACCGTATTCAGGAATCGAACCTTAGTGCAGGACTTTTATAGGCTCATAAAAGAACTCTATTTAACTAAAGTATCATTTTACATCGAAACGTAATGATAATATTAAAAGTCATTAAAAATTAATAATCATAAATTAAACTAAACGATTTACGTACGTCCGGAATAAAATTATATTGAGTCAAAATATAAAGTATGATAATTGCTGACGTTAACTTATATATGTAGATGCTACCGTTTCTTATACAATATAGTTAGTTACATATTAAAATAAAATGAAACGTTCTTATATTTTGCATGCTGCTGAGTTAATTGATGCAATTCTTCTAAGGTATATTGTTAAATTTCATTCCAAGCATAGATTTGCAACACATTCGTACCATTTTAAGGTTTTTTTTCATATTAAGTATCGCTTTCCTACAAAAAGATTTATGTAAGAACCATAAAAATATATTGTTTACTTATTTGCGATCAAACAAACGATGTAATAACGTACCTTTAAGGCTTTTATACGCAATTAATTGACGAATCACATCACACACTGAACTAACACTTGAATAAATTCAACAGGAACACTTTAAATATAACACACAATTATTATCAATTTTTTTTAAAACTTTATGATTTTCCTTTCAACGAATAACATTTAAAACAACACGTAACACAATTAACAATTCTTCAAAATTCCTAAATATTAATATACCAAAAAGTACACCTTATATCGTAGTTAACAAAACTTTTCACTAGAACACGTAATATTCCGTAAATCCGCCCAAACGGCAGGGCGGCGTCACTCTAGGCAGGACGGAAACCCACTGCCGGAACAGGCTTGCCGTAGGGCGGGAATCATGTCAATGAATTTGTATTACAGTAAGGGACTGAGATAGGAAGCTGTTAGCTGTCTTTTGGAATAGGTACATATTTGTTTTGTTAAGTTATTGTCAGTTATTCTTGTTATAAAATTTTAATAATCACTTAAGTATTTAACTTAAAAGTCTTTTGCTGTTTTTGACAAGTTCACTTTATTACATACTTTTATATTTCGTTTGCTTGTATTGTTTTCAAATGATTTAAGTTAGCAAACGTTGTTTTGTAAACATAAAATATATAAAAATATTAGTTAAAATAAAAAGTTTTATTCGCTCACTTATAAGATGTTTAGGAACTTTATAACATAAGGTTCTGGCTTGTTCTTTTGCTAGCCCATCGCTCAATTTGCTTACCTCTTGTTCCTTAGTTATGTCTTACAACATGCCGGAAAGAACGGCAGCTAGTTAGCATTCTTTTCACATCCCAGGCTAATACGGAACAGTACAATCCATAAACACACACATATAACCCACAAAGTGTGGCAGTGCAATGCTATTGTTCTAAAGATAACCGCTACTAATACATATGTATTGGTCTTAAGTTCCCGGTAAGGATTCCCACAGTCCCAATGCATACATAAGTAAGAAGGCTACGGTGCTAGATAGGGGAGACAGCATTGAATTCAATACATAAAAGTTTAACATAGATATAAACGCTTAATATCTTTAACATTAAGGAATATATCCTTGGGGGTATATAACTATAAATCCGCTACAAAATATCGGTGAAATAAATGTTAAATATTACCTTTATATCACAATTAAGATCTTGAACGAAGCGACTAAGGTGCATGAGGTAAAAAAGGTTATTTTAAAAAAATACTAATATTTTTACAATATGAATTATGTCGTGTGCTAGATAATTTATCAACAATTTAATTATTCTTCTGTAGATATACGTACATAGCATAATACTAATGTAAAGATATTAAATAAAAAACATAACATCAATTTAAATATTAAAAGCTGCCAGCATCTTGGGCACTCTCCCTGTTGGCAGTGATTTGGCTCAAATATTTTATTTATTTATAAATAATTTAGTAAATAGTTTATGTTAATAATAGTGTATTATAATAATTTTAGTTCTAAGTTCTAGCATATATATTCTTGGATTGGACTGCCACTGCAACTATAACTTGCAATGGTGATGTTATTAAAAAATGGGCTCTATATATTCATAAATAATAAAATTTAAATATTCATAGGAATATTCTATATTCTAGTTACGCTATATACATTATTATATAGGTATAAACATCATATAAACAGCCACATCACCCACAAAGGGTAGTCAGCATCCATTCAATATTCCAAGTACCTATACGTCGAATAAATCCATTAAGATAAACAACGTGGAGATCCGGAGCGGAGGCGATATCATCTTTCCCAGGTCACAATGGACGCGGGTTCGATTCCCGGCGCAAACAATTAGCATACATTTGCCAGATGGCATTCTTCGTGGGTAGGTCGGTCTACTGTTGGAGAATAATCCATAAAGCTGTTTGAAAAGATTTAACATTTAAAAACTTACTGACTGTGTTAATACCATCAGGATTTAATAACTAATCAAAAAGACCATGGCTGTTGCAACGTAGCCGAAACTTCGGGTTAATAAAGGTAACTATTATATAAAAACTTACGCGATAAGTTCCGTTAGTTATTAATCATGAGTATAAATCGCGAATCTCTTAAAACTATAATCAAAAATATTTCTTTCTAATGCATTCTCAACTATTTTCTTACTACATGAGACCGGTTGATATCAAGATAAAATTAAATAAAGATATAGATACCTTCACACCACGTTTCGACTCAGTTTGCATAGGCCGTGGTCACGGGAAGACTCAACATTCTCAACTCATTCACGAAGATGATTATGAGAAATTATGCGATTACTTATAAATATTTGACTTACTACCGAAAAGCGTAGGTTGTAGTAAGAAGCGATTAAGAATAGTCAGATGAACGAACGACAAAATATAAATTTTTAGAAAACTACACTCTATTAGAGGAAAATGTAATTTGAGTAATACATGTTTGTAAAATTTCAAGCGATACATCTTTGTACTGTGCATACTTGTAAATCACTGCCAACTCGTGAAATATATATGTATGTATATTAATCTAATTGGTTAAATTATTGTAAACGATTTGGAAATCTTGATGAAGATAATATTAAATTAGAAAAGTTCTTGTCTAGAACGTAAAAAGAAAGCTGCCATTCTTCCCAGCACCACCTAATGGAATCTATTGGGCGATAGGCTAGCAACTTGTCATCAAGATTCTCTATGACATCACAAAATTGGTCAATATTCTATATGGTGTTATTGTGAAAAATGTAAATAAATAATAATAAAAAATTAATAAAACAAGGTCTCTAAGGTTCTCTCCACCTCGAAAGGGATTAAAGATCGTGAATGTATATATTCTCCATTTAGTAGAACCAACCTACCAGGCACTATTAGTCGTATCTTTCAACCACCATTGCAGGCTGTGCAGGACTAAATTAGCCTTCAACGGAAAGCCTCGAATTACTTTCAGTCAAATCAACACGTGAAGCTAATAAAAGGCCCTTGGGATGGTTTGGGACTAGATTGGCAGGTATGTAGCTGTCTTTTCTGGTTAATGGAATTTGGAGGGTAAAAGGAAAGAAGGTTTTGTAGGTATTTTGAGGAGATAAGGGTTGTTTAGTTGCTTCGTTTCATCAAAAGATGTAATAGTTAATTAACATAATATTATTATATCTTGTTACATACTTCTGCTTTATCTATTTTCTCAAAGATTCCGTTCTCTTTGTGTCGAAGAACAATTAAGAGGCGATAAAGGGACTACAGGTAAAATAGTACCCATACAATTTTGCGAACAAAGACAAACGCGTTCACGACCATTAACTCTTGCGGGGTAGTCAGAAGTTCAGGTGTCCATCTCCGCAATTGCGAAGGTAGTAATTCTATGGCCACCTCGAACCCACGTGTTGACCAGATAGTCAGTACTTAATGTGACAGGTGGTAAGAAACAGATAGTCAGTAACAAAATAATACTAGAGATATAAGATTACTAGACTTCATATAGGAAACCTATTTACCTAAACAAAAATATTTAATACAATAAGTATACCTATGGAGTATATATGTACCTAAATAAAACATTAAGACCACTTCCTTACACAAGATAGATAGAGATGTACTTAAATATCGATTAAAACTTTGTAACAACCTGCCACATGTAATATGATTACGACCGTTATCCCCGCGGGGTAGTCATTTAGTTATGTCGCTAAATCCGGTAGCTTAGCATCAAAATGTCACAGGCATTGAATGCAGCACTTACGGGAAACCAGATCTGATCTAGGGCTTAGCTTGAGCACTAGACCTGTTTATAGTCTGTACTTCGATATAAATTTAATTAAATACAATTAACTGCCACGTTGGAAATAGTTATAACACATTCCTGTATTTGGAACGTAATAACAACGCTAACTAGCTGCCGTTTTTTCCGGCATGTCATAGGGGGTTACTAAAGAACTAGGTGTAAATGGAATCTATTGAGATATGCGATGTGTTAGTAACCTGTTCCATATGATATCACAACCCCAATTATTCACGCTAAAACGTGACTTAGGAGATAGCATCGTTGCTCCAAGGTTCTGTCTTGTTACATTGCATAGATACATACACAACACCCTTGATTCCTTGAGGGTGGTAGACAGTGATCACGGATCTCCATATTTCCCAATCCTGACAAACTACTTTCGCTTCATTGACATTCATACACCTCCTCATACACTCGACGGTTATATGTACTTCTAACGTCACCCTTTTTTAATATGGTGTCTTTCTGACTGTCATATGTCTTATTGGGCCGGCACCTACGTAACCGCCCTTCCACTTCACTCACATATATTCCTTTTGTCAATCTGTTATCATTCATCCGCATAACATGTCCAAACCATCGAAACATGCCCTTTTCAATCTTAGTCACTACATAATAATAATAATAATATTTGGACATTATTACACCAATTGAACTAGCCCCTTGGTAAGTTCATTTAAGACTTGTGTTAAGGGTACTACTCAACGTATATTTAAGAAATACATACATATTATACATACATATATTATTATACATATATAGCATTTATAATTAACGGCCAGACTGGAAAGCAGTAGAAAAGCGTAGTTCTTAACTCTGCCTCCACCGGGAATCGAACCCCGGACCTCAGATTAGCGTTCCGGCGGCTAACCGATCACGCCACGGAGGTCGTCCAATTTTACATACATACATATGTATGTTACAAAATAATAATTCATATATTTATTACAACTATAGAGTCCTTATTTAAAACGAAGTCCAGACTATGACTACGTCTCATGTCCGACGTGTTATTATGTCGTAAACCCGCGTGACACGATGTGCAGGAATTCATTATTGTTTATTGCATTCCTATGCAGCTATGCCAGTGCAGTGTGATGGTATCGAAAAAAGCGGCATTCCCTACAGGTTAAGGACTGGGGTGGACAGAAGGGGTGTGCCTTTTTGCAAGAGTTCGTGTATGGTATTTAAAAGACAAGTGGTTTGAAAGTCTAGGAAAGAAATTGAATAGATTTATTCTTAGGTCTTTTTAGGCGAAGGGTTGTGATGTTGTTATGTGTATGTATAAGCAAAATGCATGTTACGGTAAGTTGTTAAATAACTTATAACCGCCGATTGTGTATGAGGAGGTGTATGAGAGTCAATGAAGCGAAAGTGGTCTGTCAGGATCGGAGCAAATAGGGATTCGTTATCTCTGCCTACCCGTCTATCGGGAGTCAGGCGTGATGTGTATGTATGTATGTCATTGCCCTTAAATAAGTTCTAATCTATAATACCTAAAGCGTCTAAACAGTTTTTAAATCCCTAGGTTTTGTCCACTTAAGTATTCTTAACTATTGACTGACGTAAGTAAAAACTGACAGTTGATTTCGTACAAGAAACCATATATCTATATTTACAGCATCACTGACAGCAAATTAATTCGTCTGTCACTCTGACACATGACACATTACACAGACTATGAAATCCATTACATAATTCATAGAAAGCTGCAAGAAATCTCCGTGACTTTGTAAGGTAAAAGTTTGTATTTCTTCATTCTCATGTAAACTCAAAGTGTTTAAACATTTTTTTTAAATAACTTACACTTGTGCAGTACGATCATTGACATGTTCTAAATTGTCAAACGAATCTAGGAATCTTTAACCAATTGAAACCCATGTTTAACCAGGTAAACGAAACACCTCGTAAACTTATCGTCGTTTAAAAATTCATAAAATATATTCTATATTATAAATACTATTTTTTGAACAAATAACTTTAATTACTATAATTATGTATTCGAATATACTTTATAAATTCTTGATTATAAACATCCCATTTAACCATTTTTAAGCTACGAAAACCTTAACTAAATTTTCATTAACACACACCCGTTTCATATTCTTACAAACGTATACCAATACAAGTATGTTTTCAAAATGGAAACTCAGTAAAAACTCTACGAAAGAGACGTCAATTATATAATGTGACAGGCGCTGTCAGTGTGTGCTTTATGAGAGAAAAAGCCTGGTGAGAAAAACCTGAATCACTGCATAGAGGGACATGATACTAGTATGTACTGAAGCGATACTGAGTTTTATAAAATTCAACTGTATGGCTTGTTGAATACCGTATACACATACATTTGATGTATTGATAATAACAAAAGTGTAACTTAGCAGTCACAAAAACATACACAATTACTTATAAACTAGGAGTATAGCTTGTGCATTTTAATGCAGTAAGAGGTTTCATATCTATAAAAAAGATATTAGCAGAGATCACTTCGTTGTATCCAGCCTGGCAAACCACTCTCGCTTGATAATCACCCGCATATACGATCGGTAGTTATAGGTACTTCTACTTAGGTAAGTACTTCTTACGTCACACTTTTTTACATACGTACGTACGCGTACACGACCATTAACCCTTGCGGGGTAGTCAGTAGTCAGGTCAGGTAGTCAGAGGTTCAAGTGTCCATTTCCGCAACTCCGAAGGTAGTAATTCTATGGCCACCTCGAACCCACGTGTTAACCAGATAGTCAGTACTTAATGTGAGAGGTGGTAAGCCATGTCGACATTTACAAGCACTAAGTATTACCCGTTCGGGGAACAAGTAGGTTTCCTCACGTTGTTTTCCCTCACCGTACAATTCGATGCATTTCGTAAATGTATTTTTATTACTAATAAGTACTTAATTAAGTAAAACAAAGATCAGTTAATTGTTAATAACTTACAATGCAATAGGCCAGTTAATAGTCAATATTTATATTAATCCTATCAATTGCCTTCTTCTTCTTCTTCTCGTGCCATCTCCTCAGCGGAGGTTGGCGACCATCATGGCTATTTTCACTTTGGACGCAGCGGCACGGAACAGGGATCGTGAGCTTAGGCCGAACCACTCCCTCAGGTTCTTGAGCCACGATGTTCTCCTACGACCTGGTTTACGTCGTCCCATGATTTTACCTTGCATTATAACCTGCAACAACTTGTATTTATCATGGCGCATGATGTGGCCCAAATAAGTCAGTTTGCGTTTTTTGACTTCATTGAGCACTTCCTTCTTTTTGTTCATGATCTGTAGAACCGTCTCGTTTTTTATCTTATCCCGCCATGAGATTCTCAGTATCCTCCTGTAGCACCACATTTCAAAAGCTTCAAGGCGTCTGCACATTTGTTTGTCCAGGGTCCAGGCTTCGACCCCATACAGGAGAACTGAGAATATATAACAACGAAGCAGTCGTGTTTTTGTGGGGATTTTGAGAGCTCGATTGCGGAAAAGTTGTTGCATCTTCAAGAAAGATTGACGTGCCTGCTCTATGCGACATCAATTGCCTATCTTTAGTATCTGTTTACCCCTGCAGGAAATATAAACGTGACTATAATCTCATAAGACGTGACCGTATAAACGTCAAGAATGTTTAAGTACCGGCAACAGTAGTTAATTGAATGCTTCGAGAGAAGACAAAAACTTATGGCGCACAAAAGGACTATTTCGTAGTATTGTAATATTGTAGGGTTAACACAGAGGCGAAATTAAATTCTTTATTAGGGAATAAATAGGAAATATAGAACTGTTTGAATACCTAGTGCTAGACTAAAAGGTAAATAGAATGATAATAATCTGCATTTTTCCTGGCAACTCGTATGAGGTGACTAAGATACTTGAATAAATGGAATCTACTTTTCTACACCTACTTTACTTAAGTAATGTTGCGTGCTATTCTGAAATTCTCATGCTAGTATGGATCGTCTAGCTGCCGTTCTTCCCGGTATGTCGTAGCAGGTGACTAAGGGACTAGGGTTGAATGGAATTAATTAGTCGATGGGCTAGCACAAAAAAGACGTGTCAGTTATTTTTCAGGAACCTATGCTTCTCGAGTTAATTACCATAACTACTAATCAACACCACTGCATCTATACAAATTTCACACCTTAGATTTTACACTCTCGTCCTTTCACCTGCTAATGTTACGAGCTCTAAGATCATTCCTGTTGTCATTTTTAGCATAACTGTTGTGGTTGTGATGGCAAATTTTCAATATTTGCAATTACAATATTTTCAATGTTTACATTTCTAGCTCATCACCCAATTATTTTCTTTAACTTTTAGTCACTAACAACTATTTTACAAAAGTTTTATTGCATACTTTTTTCTATTTACACTTCCTACTCTGCACAACCCTAGCAACCACTCAAAATGCAAATGAAGTCATCGTGCACAGTGTGAACCGGCCTTATTTATCACCGAATAAGGGCTGTGACGTACTTGCGCTAATCCCCAGATTTCAGAAAGGCCCTCTCTTAGTTATTAAGAGGGAAAACGTCTTTAATACAAAGTATCTGCTAACAGATGGCAGTTTTAAAACAACTTCTGTTTTAAACGGTTTAAGGACGAGCTGAGATTTTTGTTAAAGATGACTAAAGGATGAAATGGTGATGCTAGTAACCTGTTACTATTATTCTATATATTGGTGACAGAGCCAGTCCACTATTCAAAGATTTTATCTCAAACATGATAGTTAGTTGATAGTTATATAAGGTAGATAGATATGTGACCAAAAAGTAGTATTTTCGAGGTTCTGTTAACCCTGTAGAGAACTAATGGTCGTGAATGTATTAATGAAGGACGTGTGACGAAAGTGCGGTAGATCCGTCTATTCCCAAAACATCCCACCAAAAACATCCCAAATGGGCTATTTTGGGAAAGTCAATAAAATATTATTTTTATATTCCCATAATCTCCCACCTAAATCTCCCATTCGGGATATTTTGCAACTTCAATTAAATATGTAGTTCACTATTCCCAAAATATACCACCATTAATTTGGAAGAAAATTTATTCAAATGTACAGTCTTGTGCAGTAATAATAGGATGCAAAAATGAAATTAAAATTTATTTATTTATAATTGAGTCTCAATAACACGTAATGTACATCGTACTAAATAACAAACGTATAATTTTTTTTAAATACCGTAAGAATAAACAATTGTAACATTAAAGTCACTTTAAGTTCAGCCACAAGAACAATTGTAATTACTAGGTATTAATGTAACAGTAACCATATTAATTTAACAACAGAAACACGAAGTAATACATAATATAAAATCTCCACCTACAAGTAATAATACTAATATACTATTCTAATGTGTCCATATCAGACCCTATAATTAAAAAATCACAGAATCAATTTGGTTTTTAGGAGTATAATGTTACTGATAAATGACATTTATAATGACTTTAAGTTTAGTTACAGACACAAAATGAAAAAAATCAATATATAACAAGAATATGTCGTAAGCCGCAGATTATTTTCATTCAAAGCAGAAGTTGTCTAATAACATATTAATTTATCAACGCAATGTTGTAAGCTTATTATACCATTTTTAAACTCTATCAAGATCTTCTCTATTTTCTTATCCATTTCTATCACTTCTCTCTGCCTCTGTGATACATCTCCTCTTAATAAAACCCTGCTCGCCTCTTTCTTCATTTTGCTTAAGAAGAGTGTGAGCGTAGGTTTTGTTTTACCTATCATTCTGTGTACGCGGTAATGCCACCCTCAACTCTATTATTTGTTCTATATTTTTCATTGTAGCATGACCAAGTCTTAGCCATTTTAGATTCTTCCGAAAGCCATTGGTTGACAAAATAATCATTAAACTTTGTTATGATATATGTTGTTTGTTATGAAGTGTTACCGATATATGTTATTCTAACTGCACTTGATGAGTAGAAGATATTACACAACGACTGCACGCACAAAATTTCTTGTTGTCTTACAAAGTGCACGGACTAAACTTGTTGCACATTGGCCTGTCTTCGACCTTAGCAACCAACAGAAAGCGATCATATCCATTATAACGACGAATAGTGTCCATGTTTACATATCCGTTAGTCATTAAAACTTACAAAACATTTTAAAATCGTGCCAGACTGTACTAAAGTATATTTATTTAAAAAAGTTATATTATCGTGGTATATTTAGGGAATAGTGAACTAAATATTTAATTGAAGTTGCAAAATATCCCGAATGGGAGATTTAGGTGGGAGATTATGGGAATATAAAAAGAATATTTTATTGACTTTCCCAAAATAGCCCATTTGGGATGTTTTTGGTGGGATGTTCTGGGAATAGACGGGTAGATCCTTTTGTCACAATTAGCTAGCTATTAATGTACAAAAGAAAAGAAAAAAGGCCGTAAAATATTCTATGATGATAGTTACATAACGAGTAGGTATCAATACTACTCGTAAGAATACAGCTGATTACATTTCATTTGAAGTCCCATACTATCATGACTCTTACATCAGTATCACCTATTCTTACCCCAAAACAGAGTGGTTTGCGAATCTCAAAATTATACATTGAATTACTAGAAACAATCCATTTCATTCCCCTGGCAATAAAGCATCAAATACTATTTCTATTCAATACGTTTTTATGTCACTTTGTGTTAAGTCCCGTGTTAGCGTGGGATTTTAGTAGGGTGTAACCAGCTGCTTTAACTGACAAGACTATCCTATAGGTGACAAAGGGATAATGATATATATGTTTTAGTAATAGGCAAGTTTTTGTAAGCTATGCTATGGAGCAGCATTTTAGGTTTTTCTTTTTATTTACTTACTAGCGACCCGCTCCGGCTTCGCACGGGTTTAAAATATATAGCCTACTCCACTATTTAATGGATGTTATTATACGTATAAACCTTCCTCTTGAAACATTCTATCTATTAAAAAAAACCGTAACAAAATCCGTTGCGTAGTTTCAAAGATTTAAGCATACAAAGGGACATAGGGACAAAGAAAGCGACTTTGTTTTATACTATGTAGTGATTAATAAACATATCCTTCCCTCAGAAAGTGCGAGTGAATTGTTATTTTTCATAACGTTACATAAAATTACTCCATGTCTTCTTTAGACATTCTAAGGTCAGAAAGGTAGGTAGTATATTCAAATAACATCCCATAGGACAATTTAACTTTTGTTTTAAGAGCCTGTAGTATTCTATGGACAGTCCGGTAGGTTTTGTTTAAAAACAGCTATAGCACTAAAGCTAGGACATAAAATACGATAATAATTCTATCATTTAGATGCAAATAACTTTAGTGATGAGACTTTTACGACTGGGTACTTACTATACCATTTCCTGACGTTTATTAAATACCATTTCTAAATGAAACTCTTTAGTATGAGAAAGTAATAAAATATGAAAACTACATGACTTGTTAAATAGGAGTCATTAGAAATACTTATAACTGCCGAGTGTGTGAGTAGGAGTATAAATGTCAGAGCGGTTCAGGATGGAGATTTATGGGGATCCGTGATCTCTACCTACTCCTCTGTAGGGAAACGAACGTGATGTGTATGTACGAATTTGGTGAAAAAATAGGTCGATGGGACTATACACCATATTTTGTCGACATTCTGTTCACCCTGCATCATATAATTTATATAGCTTTATAAAGTGAAAAATATTTTTCATTTCGGGCACAGATAATATAATACTTTCGGGTACGAAATATGCATAACCGTAACTGTGGGGTAATTAATAAACTAAAAGGGCCAGTTATGTTTGCCTTATAAACTTCAATATTTCCCCATAGGGAATGCCTATGTATAATTCCCTTTTTCATGCATATATAATGCCTTTTGTCCTTTATAGGGATAGGCTTTATTCAATACACAGGACTTCATTTTTTTTTTCTATTTAGACGTTTTCTTCTCTTCTTTTTTCTAAATGCATATGCATTACTTTAATATAATAATAATAGTCAGAAGTTGAACAATTAAAATTTGAATTAATTATGGATTTATTCTATCCATAATAACAAAAAATATCCTCATATCTCTTATCAATCTACATACCACAACAACTGTTACGTTCAAGTCAAATCTTCGATTTTTCTATTTTCATCCAATAACAGCCTTAATTTAAATGCATCCCACACTCTTTTTTTCCCTCGAAAGCCTCCAAATCAAAGCCTGGGAGGTTCGGGAGGTACAAGATCCCTCCCGAGGAACAAAATCCGGTAAGTGGGCCTCTCAAAATTTACGATCTTGGCAAACTGTACATCGGTTTTGCGGAGCTTAAACGGTGCCTTATTCTGGGTAGCTTGGGTTTTGTAGGGTTGAGATTATTGAATAGATAGGTAGAGTTTTGTGTGTTGTTGCTGACATTTGGAATACATACATACTCACATAAGTCTTTTATATTTTTCGAAGGATCTGCGACACGATATCTGTGAGAGTTGAGTGTCATTTGTGTGCGTACAATCATATATGAATATCATCATCAACATCATCCTCTTATGGTACCCCAGTGGTACAAAGGGCCTTCGTGAGACGTCGCCAACCGCTCCTATCCTGTGCCTTACACTCCGCGTCCCTCCAATTCAACCCAGCCGCTATAAACTGGGGTAACTGTTATTCATTTCAATTCTTGATGTACAGGTCTTTGAAACATAATATCATTTCAGTCCTTATTAAGATAAAAATTAAAGCACTGATTTCATTTACCTAAGACGCTTTCTACGGCATGTGGGTGAATATCTGCGAGTCATTAACGTCCCTAACTATGGACAACATGGGATAAATTAAAAATACAATACACTCTTATAAAAAACACATTTTCTCTGCACACCAAAACTATACAAAACAGGCTATCATCAACGTTTGACACCGTTAACCCACTTACAAATTCAACCTAACCTCAGCGTCTCACCCTTCCAGAATAGTCCTATCCCGCGGGCTATTTAGCGAATCGCAAACTCGATGCCTACTTATCGAGAGCGGCTCATTCGGCTAAAGGCCTTTCTGTGTTACCTGACGCTGGATTTCACTGATTTTATCTCTGCCCCACCCCTGTAGAATAAGGGCTTGGTAGGCGATAAAATTAAACGATTGCTATTGACAGTCTGTTCGCGAAAGCTTTAAAGTTGAGTGGAAAGTGGGCGTAATGTCTTTGTTGCTACAATGGAATGAAATTGTAACCAAGATGTTGGAAACTGAAAGTTCCAAGCTCACATTGACAGAAAAATACTTTTGAGACTGTTTTTTATTCAGTTTACAAGAAATCGGGACTTATCGCGTATATTTTATAAACATAGTATGACCTAGTGTTACCCGATGTTGCAATGGCACATGTAGTTGATCGGTGACTAAGTCCATGGCAACATGACTGAAACATCGGTAAACAAAGGTATATCTAAATACGTTCAAAGACACTTTTCCCTTTCAAAAATATATTTAGTATTGGGTTTTGACACATCCATATTCTTCAAAAAATAAACAGTCAAATAGTTCCGAACACTCTCTCGTCACATTAAACCCATTGTTTGTAACTTAATGAAGAAAACTCGTGAAAACGACTTAATAAATAGCCAAGATTCGTGTTCCACGGTGATAGTCAAATGGTTATAGCTTAAAAGCCTTTCACAGGCATTCCCTTTGGCATTTAGGCATGTCAACTGCCCCATAAAAGACATTAAGGCCCTTAAAGGACATTAAAGCCCTTAAATTTATTTGTAATTACCAAAACTATCGCGGTCACGTAATACGAGCACTGAGGAAAACGAAAGTGTTTTTTTGTTATTTTAATGGCTAATCAGATAAAGGGGGCAGGTACAAGCTTATAGCGGATTAACTGTCCTTACAGGCGATAATGTTTATTACAATAGATACGTTAAGAGAAAAGGTTAGGAGTAGTCTCTTGATCTAAATATTAAAACCTATATACCCAATAAATTTTAACGTTTTCTTATATCAGCTATAAAATTATTACGCCAGAGACGCCCAAATGATGCATACAGCAATTTGTAGCATATCCTGCAGACATGTCGTTAAAGGTAAGAGAGGTTGTGGCTAAAACTAGGAGCCTAACTTGACGCCAATACTAATAAATAATTATTTATATAACCACTAAAAATATTTCCTGAACATAACTAAGGAAAAATATCTACAAATTTTTATCCACCCTAAAAACTTTACAAGGATCTGAGGATATTTATATATAGAATATTTAATTTATTTTCCAGTTTTAGTCCCGTTAACCCGCTATAACCTTACGTTTGCCTATGTAAGGCGACTGGTCACAAACAATGTCCGATAAGGAAGCGTGCGCGATGAAATATGGCCTCGGACCCCGCGACTCACGCACCCATAGCTCAACGGGGTCTACAGAGGGAAAGATTTCAAAGTATATAAGTATAAGTAAGTATAAGTATATATAAGTAAGACATAAACAAACAATAAACACTGAAGAAACAATAGAAAGAAAAGCTATTGTCATATTTAGACCACAAAATTGATAACCTAACCTAACATAAGGGTAGGCAGCAATCACGCAATCCTGACAATCTGTGTGTGTGTCTGTGTGTGTATTAGGAGGTGTATGGATGACAATTAAGCGAAGTAGGCAGGATTTTATTAGAAATATAAATAAGGATTTAAATAACGTAAAAACCAATCATTCTTTGATTACGGATTTTGATATACCATGTACTCTTTGGTAACAGGCTTAAGTTGTTCAATTTAAGGCATATCAGTAAAGCAAGTTTTGTCAGGATCCTTCAAGGTTGCGATCGATAGTCTCTGCCTATCTTATAACGGAAATGGTGAGGCATGAAAATATACTGTAAAATTGTGTTACAAGTTTCCAAAGATTATAATGGTGTAAAGATGAAATTACAATAATAATATTTATACATTATTACACTATTTGAACTAGCCACTTGGTAAGTACATTTAAGACTTATGGTAGGGTACTAGTCAACGTATATTTAAGAAATATATCCTTATTACATATAGATAAATCTATATATAGCATAAATAATTAATCAACGACCATACTGAAAAACAGAATAAAAGCGTAGTTCTTAACTCTGCCTCCACCGGGAATCGAACGCGGGATCTCACGATTAGCGTTCAGGCGGCTAACCGATCACGCCATGGACCTCCTATTATTTGTAAGTTATTTTTAAGTCTTTCTTTGTAAGTAGTTATTTATTTAAAATAAACCATATTCTATTTATTGTTAAAAAAGACGTAGTTTAGCATTCTGTGTACTAAATATCACGAGTATCTCTTAGGGAGACAATTGTTCCTATGATGGGCTATAGGATACGTCCAATCTTGATGTAGTGCTAATTGGAACTCAGACGCTATAGTCGCATCTTACAAACTGTTATTCATATGGCTAAATTAGGCTCTACAGTAACTATTATATTCCATAGCAGATACACGAAAAGTATATAATATATGGCTCGTGTTTAAACGTAGTATTTATTATATTATAGTAGCTTTTTAACATCAATAAATACGGTATTACTAATTCCACACCAAAATAATACAAACTAAACTTTAACTTCCAAAGATAACCTTTGTTGTGTGTTTACCTATATTTTTCAGGTACATTCCAGTACCTTTATTTAGTTTTTACGTCTTCTAATCCCTTTCGGGGTAGACAAAACCTCAGACACATTATATCTCCTAGGTCACTCTTTATCATAAATTATGTCGTTGTGATGTCAAATGAAACTATGGTAACAGGTTGCTAGGCCATCGCCCGATAATTCCATTTACCTCTGGTCTCTTAGTATTATTAGTCTTAGTTCCTGTTACGACCTCTCGGCAGAACGGCTGCTAGTTAGCATTCTTTTTACTTCCCAGAATAGCACGGGACATATCATTGAATAGTCAGACTATTGAACTAAATAGACTGGTTTGTTCACATACATCACTACATAGTGTAAAACAAAGTCGCTTTCTCTGGCCCTATGTCCCTTTGTATGCTTAAATCTTTGAAACTACGCAACGGATTTTGATGCGGTTTTTTTTTAATAGATAGAGTGATTCAAGAGGATGGTTTATATGCATAATAACATCCATTAAATAGTGGAGTAGGCTATATATTTATACCCGTGCGAAGCCGGTGCGGGTCGCTAGTAAGAAATAATTCTCAGTAGTCTCGCCTAATAGGTAAAGGAAATGGGTGGAATAGTGACGTATGGCCTGCCGCAGGCGTCCCGGGTTCGATTCTCGGTGGAAGCACGCGCTATTTGTTATCGGGCTACTGCTGGCTTATTTATGCACGCGCACTCACGACTACGGGGTGGGCAGATGATTTAAGTTCACAAATTGATAAAATTTTTTTTATTAGGAATATTTTCTGAAGAAGGATAGACAGAGGTTTGTGTGTTAATATTAATGAAAAATAGCAGTATATGTATTTGATATATTATGTACATTGAGTGTCACGGTGAGAGAAAACATCGTGAAACCTGCCTATCCCTCGGGATAGGTAATAGTCAGTGGTAATAGTTCACTATCCATCACACTACTACCTAGGGATAATGGTCGTGAGGTGTATAACATACATACATATTCACGTCCTATAGTCCTTTTCGGGGTAGACAGAACCTTGGAGACATGAAAACATCTCCTCGTTTAACAAGTCATATAGAGCATTAGTGACAGGTAGAAAGTCCATCGTCCAATAGATTCCATATCACTTAGTCACCTCCTACGACATGCCGGGAAGAACGGCAGCTAGTTAGCTTTGTTTTCAGTCCTATACTAGTAGGAGATACGAAAACCGTTAAGGCATATGACGACCTCCGTGGCGCGATCGGTTAGCCGCCGGAACGCTAATCGTGAGGTCCCGGGTTCGATTCCCGGTGGAGGCAGAGTTAAGAACTACGCTTTTCTACTGCTTTCCAGTCTGGTCGTTGATTATATATGCTATATATGTATTTATCTATGTATAATATGTATATATTTCTTAAATATACGTTGACTAGTACCCTTAACACAAGTCTTAAATGAACTTACCAAGGGACTAGTTCAATTGGTGTAATAATGTCCAAATATTATATGTTTTAGATGGTTACATAAATTTAAGGTTTCTATAACCCTTGGAGGCAGTTAATCATCTTCATCATTGTCAGGGAAGACGTGACAGGTCCAAAGCAGTCTGACAAGTTGTCATGTCGTCGCTAATTGACATTCGACAGCGACCGTTCGGTAACAGGAATTGTAAAGGCAATTGAATATGTACTTTATGTTAAAAGGGTTAAAGTGTATAATTGTAATAACATTTACATGAAGGAATACAAGAGTAATAAAAATGGATAAATGGAATAAGGTGACATGTGTTAGTAAGGGATTGGAAAAAGAATAAGTAGCTACCGTTCTTCTCATGTAACAAGTATATGAGAATATCTTTATTATTGTTTATGTTATAAATAATACTTACGTACATCATTTCTGTTTCCTTATAGTGAAGGCTGATCGGTTGATCCTATTAAACTACTTTAAGTTAAATATTTATTCAGTCAATAGCAATCGATTACTAATTTATTCTTTATTTACGCACTTGTAATAAGGCCTTTATTAAATCTAATTTCATTTTGTGTGTAAAGCCACTAATCACATAGCGATTAAAATATACAATATAAAGTTCGTCATAAACAACATAAACACAAAGTGCTTGTCAAAGGTGCACTGCAAAGTATAAGAGTAATACAAGAAGAGGTAGATTCAAACTATTACATTGCGTCAAATGCGTTGATTCCTGAAGTAGTATATTTACTATGTATATTACTATATAGATAACCGAAGTATAAAATAAGAAGAAGAAGAAATTCTATAGTATTTTCATATAAAGTAGAATAATTCAAAAATTGTTAAAGGCTTAATCACTACTAGATTAGTAATCCATCGCTTAAAAAATCAATTTATCCCTATTCCCTTAGTCCCTTATTACAATATACTAAAAAGGCTTACATTCTGTTCAACGCATAAACATTCCTTTACGACCTAGCATATAAATAATAATCTAGATTTCTTTCAACCGTCGCTTGCCTTACAAGTCCTACAATTTCGAAGTCTAGACATTTAAGAAACACTAAGGCCCTTATACAGCAACTTGGTAAACCGGGGCATGACGCTACCAGCTATACAGGTTACTTAGGCATTCCAGTCCTTCGCTACAAGAACTTTACAACTCGGTCCAGTTTTGAGAAAATACCAACTTACGCCGTTTGTCCGAGAGTGCATTTTGGATTTTCGAAAAAACAGACTTATGTCCTTTTGAGCCAAGGTAGCGGAAACGGGATTATTGTAAAAAAGATTGATGTGTGCTAAAAGAAAGGAGGTTGTAGGTTTTATTGTATAACCAACATACATATACGCCCTTTTATCCGTTTGCAGTGGACAGAACATATAGAAAAGACTTTATATCACCTTTGCACCTTTAAGGTAACTTTACATGATGAAAATAATATGCCACATAGGTGACAAGTTGCTTACACACCGCTTAATACATTCCCTTGACTATAGTCCTTTAGTCACCTCTTAACGACATACAGGGAGAATCAATTACATCTCAGACCGTCTCATAATGAAAGTTCAAAGACATCATAAAGCAATAAAGGAGAATATAGACTTCCGTATGTTTCTAAGAGATTTTATAACTTTAGCGAATTAACACCTAAGCATTACCATTTCAATATGGCCGAAACGTAACATCGGGATGCAAAGGTAATACTTGCTTATAAAACAAACGCGATAAGTCCCGTTTGCTCATAAAATTATTGCATAGATATATTCACGCCTCTGCGTCCCCAACTGGATAACCAGAGACTTTTAGATCGCCACTTGGAACGATCCTGACAAATCTCTCTTGCTTCACTCATACCCATTAACCTTCTCATATATGCTCTTCTATTCTTCACTACGTACACTCGCTTTGAGAAGAATATCTCAAATTTGATCTGTATAAGTTCTACGCGGCCTACCTTAGTCAACTCTACCTTCCACTTTGGCTTATAAATACAAACACATCACGCCTGATTCCGAGTATTCTGTAGAGGGGTAGGCACAGATCATGGATCCCCATTTGTCCCGATCCTGACAGACCACTTGCGCTTCATTGACACTCATACATCTTCTCATACAGACTCGGCGGTTATAGGTACTCCTAACGTCAATCTTTTTCAACTTTGGCTTATCAAAGCATAAATATACATCGCGAATATCCTAAAACTATAATGGTATACACAGCATTTCTGTTCACCCTCCGCGAATGAACTCAATATGTGAGGAAATCTAATTCGGGAATCGTAAAACTTATTTTACTACTCGAACATATGTTGTGCGAAATACACCTCTAAGTAATAACTTAGAGTTTAATAAACCCGTACTAGTCTGGGACGTAAATAGAATACTATATAGCTGCCTTACTTATCGATATGTTGTAGGAAGTGACTAAGGGAGTAGAGTAAATGAAACATATACGATAAAGAGATCGTTTATATGTGATTGAAGAGGGTCTATCTAAAGAAATAAAGACGGTGGGGCAGAGCCAAGAACTGCGCTTTTTATTCATATATCTATTATAAGTATATATTTCTTAAAAATACGTTGACTAGTACCCTTAATACAAGCCTTAATATATTTAGTGAGGTTAGTTTAATTGTTGTAATAACGTATTGTTATTGTAACATTTTTATTTTTATAGTTTCACATTTTTCTACATATTTATTACCAAAATCTGGCTAACCATGCTCAAAAGTTTCTTGATGACTATGAACACTAGTATATAACAAGCTCAAAAGTTTCTTGAGGACTATGAACATTAGCATTTAACAAACACATTCTTCTACGTCAATCTAAGATATATAAATAGACAGATATCTAGCCCATCCTATCCCCTATCTTTCGCAATCCAACTCCGCGTCCGCTCCAACAGAGGGCGGTGTTCTTTGATGGCAGATCTCCGCCTTTTTCGTGTTTCTTTTGCCAATGTGCCGCCATGATAGTAGATTGAATTGTTTAGGGAATGGCGAAAGTTCTTGTCTTGTTGAGCTTGGAAAGTTTTAGTTTTTAATTGAGAAAGAGACTCAGATTTATGATCTTAGAGATTAACAATTGAAGTAGAAGTATTTTTTTGACTCGCGATTGTACAAAATAAAATAGGACTTAATAAAATAGGAATTAAATAGGACATATGAAAGAAAGAAAGAATGATAACACTTTAATCATTACATATTACAAAACATATACATACAATTAAATAAAACTGTTAATGCAATGAAAAGGCGCTGCATCAGCACCCGGATTAGTGCAGCATATACGAGTTTGTATATTATTATTACCTTTGTTACCCGTCAGCTGTGTTGCATTGTAAAATGAATTAAAAGCTATATTAATAAGCTATGTCATAATTGGATATAGGATAACTTTCTATGGCAAAGGAAATACATGTGTCAGTTCAATATATACCACGCGTTCACAAAAACACTATCTTTCACGTTAGGTTCTGACTATCTGTTGGAAAATATATTTGCTTCATCCCTGAATATAATATGTAAGTAAAAATTATATACTCACGCTTCAAGACCGTTAACTCTTCTGTTTCCTATCAAAATCTTATCATATACTCTTTCTCTCTACTCTGTCACAATCTTGCATGTCTTTTCTACACTCACGCCCCGTTTCACCACAAGACTATACTTTAACGGGAATCATAACAAATTTACTTCTATCGCCACTGACTTTTACTGACTATCAACTAAACGCCGATAATAACAGGACTTCTTGACGGATTTTTCTCTCACCGTAACAAAAAGACACGCGTTCACGACCATTAACACTTGCGGGGTAGTCGGAGGTTCAGGTGTCCATCTCCCATTGCGATGGTAGTAATTCTATGAACACCTCGAACCCACGTGTTGACCAGATAGTCAGTACTCAAAGTGACAGGTGGTCAGCCATATCGCCGTTTACAAGCACTAACTATTACCTGTTCTGGGAACAGGTAGGTTTCCTCACGATGTTTTCTCTCGCCGTAATATTCGACACATTTCGTAAATGTTTTTTAATTACGAAAATGTACATAGAAATTCATTAAACTTCATTTCCATTGATATATGCTCGGGATTTGAACTCGGGTACAGAGTCAAGCCCCAAACAACTGAACTACGTAGAATCACATAAATAACTATCACCATTTTGAGTTCAATAAGCTTATTGGCGTCAGTAATTGCCTTCAAACCTATGTTATGACGCCTCCTCACATAAAACTATAAACTTGATACACCCATTCCACATAATTAAGCAATTAAAAAGGAGAACTTAATTAAACTTATTAAGGTAGTAATTATTGATTTGGACGGTTGATGTATCTATTATTTTAAACGTTCTCATAGATTTATTAATAAGATATATTTTAACATAAACGTTATCTATATACGTAAAAAGGTAATCAGAATTTAGTATAAACATCCTGGATAAAAAGGACATGTAGCCCTGATAGTCACCAACTAACATTTATTTATTTATTTATTCATATCTACAGTTAACTATCTTTACAAGATAAAATCACAATATGTCATAGATACTGAAAATATGGATGATAGTAGGTACAGACAGGATTTATCTAATATGAAACATAATTAAAGAAATATCGTAGTAATAATACATCTCAACTCTAAAAAAGCATTTTGATTTATTACATGTATGCTCACCACTTAAATATACACGATGATCTTAAACTCAGAAGAAGTAGACAGAACATTAGGTCTAAATTATGAATTAAATCTGTCTTGAATTTATCGAAAATTCCTAGCCAAATTAATAATTCACCTGTTTCAATAAAAAGAAAATCTAGAAGTCTAGATCGTAAATAAATATGATCCCACTCCACGTCCCAATAAATCATAATGTTCATACCATACTAAACCGTATGGTCAGTCGTTCTATGTTCATTGCAGAGCATTTGTCATTCATCTGACGTAACATGACGTTTAGTAAGTGGGATTAATTGCTAGAGGTCCACTTAAAAGGAGATTACATGGCCCTTTTATAAATGGGATTAGAACCTGCATAGATACATACATACATACACGTCCTTTTATTCCTTTCGAGATGGACAGAAGCTTGGAGTCATGAAAACATCTTCTTGGTACTTATTAACATCTATGTTGGGGTTTTGATGTCATATGGAATATTATTGACAGGTTGCAAACCTATCGCCCAAAGGATCCTATACAACCTAGTCCCTTAGTCGCCTTCTACGACATGCCAGGAAGAACGGCAGCTAGTTAGCATTCTTTTTACGTCTCAGACTATGTTAAAAAGTAAACTTATTATCGTCTCTAAGGTTCTGTCCACCCCGAAAGGGATAAAAGTACGTAAAGGAATATGTATGGTAAATAAATAATTAAAAATAGCTTTTATCCTCAAATTTATGTTATATGGTCTACACAGGAATTCAAGATGGCCATAGAATTACCACCTTCACAGTTGCGGAAACGGTCACGCGAACCTCTGACTACCCCGCAAGGATTAATGGTCGTAAAAATGTTTTTGTTGTTGATATAGGAACTCGACTCCCTGCTAGATACAAAAGTCACCTAAACTTCTACCTACCCCATCGAATCGTGAAGCGTAAATATGTCCAAGAAAAGCTCTCTATAAATCAAAAGCACGCCGGAAATCGAACCCGGATCCCCACAGAGTAAATTACTTATCAACCTACCGCAGATAATAGCACACCTATTAAATACAATAAATATTCCCGTCACTCATTATTCATAGAAAGTTGTTATGGCCAATTATTATCATTAAGTGTTGAAATTGATTTATCACAGATATACATACATACAAACGCTTCACAACTTGTGAATACACACTCCATTTTTTATTATGGCGGGGTAGTAAGAGGCTTGAATGCCCATCTCCGAAATTTCGAAGGCATGTTAGGTATGGGTCATTCGAAGCCCGCGTATCACTAGGTAGACAGCACCCAACGTGATAGGTAGTGAACCGTATCGCCGTATATAGGCACCGACTATTACCTATCCTGAGGGATAAGCAGGTTTCCTGACGATGTTTTCCCTCACTTAGATAGCACAAACAATATTATTATATAATGGCGTCTATATGAACAAGCAAGGTGAACATTTCCGCCTCTATTACCCTAAAGGGATAAACAGAGACTCAATCGCCACCTTGCATCGGTGACAAATATCTCTTGCTTCACTCACACCCATTAACCTGCTCATACATGCTTTTATTCTTCATGCTATGTACACTCGCCTTGAGAAAAATGGCCTACACCGTCCAATTCTACCATCCATTTTATGTATGTATGTTAAGTAAGTTATTAATATAGATTTTTATAATAGGTAACCCAACTAACAATAATTTCTATTCACCCCAAGTTTCTTTATCTTCATGTACATCATCCTGTGCTAGTCTGTGAATTAAAAAGAACGCTAACTAGCTGCCGTTCTTCCCGGCATAACGTACAACCTGTCACCAATGATCCATATGACATCTCAAACACAATATGTATTTCTGCTAAAAATTTACCTAGGACATATTATGTCTCCGAGGTTCTGTCCACCGCTAAATAGATTGAAGGACGTGAAGGTATATATGTATGTGTTACCCTACTACCAATTATTTCTAATCACCCCTAGTTTCATAATCTTTTTTAATCGTACATCCAAAAAGAAATATAGTAGGAAACTACTTATATCCGAAACTAACATGTGAATTTACTACAGTTCGATATTTAACCAGTTTCGAATCGATATTTCACGGGAAATAAAATATTATTGTAACCTAAGATAACCTTTTTAAGATCGTTAAAAGAACATTCTTTGGAACGCCGAAAAGCGTATTTCTAACCATAAATAATAATAAAATAGTCACATTCACATAATACATTTAATTGGCATAACTGATGGATAATATTTTTATGTTTAAGTGTCATTTTGTCGAAAAGGTGTGCTCGTATGATATTAATATATCGTTTTTATTTTATATACCAGTATCTAACATCAATTTGTGTAATTAAGGCTCTTTATACTTTATTGTATATTAAAAGGTTAAGGTTAATTTCTTCGATTGCAGATTAAGTAACTAGTATTTTAGTGACTATTAAGTATTCCGGTGCGTAGATAGGTTTTATCATTGTATTCCTGTCTCAGAGTTTTTTTTAGCAAATACATGTATTTTAAATTCATCGTAAAACAAAATTCTATTGTAATTAATTTGGTGGGCTCAGAACATAGAATCTTGAGTTAACTATATTCATTATCTTCTCTTTTTTTTGCTTCTTTTTAATCCTATTTTTTAACGACTACTGAGGAGTACATTTCTTCTATATGTATATTCTTCTTCTTCTATATGTATATTATAGGGTAACATTAGAAGTACCCACAAACGCAGAATGCCTATATGGCATGCGTTGTATAGATGTTAAAGAAACATAAGTAAGTCAGTTTCCAGTAAAATAGAGATCCCTGATCTCTACCTTACCCTTATTAAACAAACGGATATGTTATATCCACATTAAGCAATACAAAACTAATCCCAATAGCGTCCATCACCTCCAAGCTTAATTCCCGTCACCTCACCCGTCCGGTCGTAATACCGGCGCTGCCTTTGATTAGTAAACCCGTCGAGATAAGCCTAAACCAGAGCCTGTTCAGTGGAGCGATGACCTGACAACGCATCGCGACATTCAGTCAAGCGTAACTTATTGATGGCGTGGCAAACTTCTTGTCAGGTGAAATAGTATGAGATGAATAATTATAATAATTAAAAGTGTGAGCACCTTTTATAATATACATATGTTGACTAAAGAGAGATACGCTAATATTGACAGATTTCCTGTGCTAGTCTAGGACGTAAAAAGGATGCTAACTAACAATCGTTCTTCCCGGCATGTCGTAGGAGGCTACTAAGGGTAAATAGAATAGATAAGGCTAGCAATTTGTCATCAATGTTCCATCATGACAGCACAACCATAATATTCATGCTAAAAAGTGACCTAAGAGACATTATATCTCCGAGGTTCTGTCCACCCCGAAAGGGACAGATGTCTGTTTTACCCGATTCTGTAAGGTACATACTCTCTTTAAAGTGATATAATATGCAGAGATTAATAAATAGATTTACAACCGAACTTTTGACTACCCCACAATGGTCATATTTGGGAATATGTGTGTGTATACATATAGATACTTATATATTTTTTCTATCTTGACATATATAACTTTCGCTTCATTGATATTCATAAACCAAGATATTGGTAGTTAAAAGTGCTTCTAATGTTACGATTCTTTAGTATGACTCTTTGTAAATTTGTCTGTCTGTTTTTACCTTGAAGTCAGCTTGTTAAGCTGTATTAAAGTCCCTTATTAGCTAGGAAACTCAAATCTATATTAAATGAAGACTAATATATGTACTTACAAAATTAGTTGACATTTAAAGTGGCTTACCTGCAACAAAAAAGGAATTGTTAAAACAAACTATACATAAATGATTTCTAGATATCTTAATACAACAAAACTATAACATAAAGTCAACTAGAGTACCCGCCACATAAGGTGGCAGTAGCCAAACTTGGAACTAAATTTGACGTTTCCGCCATTGCGTGTTATTTTGTATGAAAGGTAAATTTAGTATTACCAGCGTTGTGTTTTTTGCCCACTCTTTGTAATTTTTATGTTTGTTAAGGGTGATTATAATAAATTGATTTCTGGAGTTTCTTGTTAGTTCTTCTCCAAGGGTCTCCGCTGAACTTCTTCTTCTCAATCGTTACGCTCTTATCAGAGCGGTCGTGGTCTTCATGACGTGGCATCTTGAGCAGCCGAAATGGTTGGTGAACTAACCTCGGTAAAAATATGTAAAGACAATGCTCAGTGCCATGTTTGAAATAGTTTTTTTACATACATACATACACATCACGCCTGATTCCCTGTAGAGGGGTAGGCAGAGATCACGGATCCCCATTTGTCCCGATCCTGACAGACCACTTTCGCTTCATTGACATTCATACATTCTCTAATACACTCTCGGCGGTTATAGGTACTCCTAACGTCACCTTTTTTCAATATAGCGTCTATCTGACTGTTACATATATGTCTTATTAGGCCGGCCCCTACGTAACCGCCCTTCCACTTCACTCATATATATTCCTTTTGTCAATATATAGTTTTTTTAATTTGTACTTAGATCATAAAATAACTTTCAAAGAGAGCTTATGATAGGGCCTATTTTGAATAAAAATATTTTGACTTTTGACTTTGGTATATTAATTTGTTTTATTTGAGTTTATAGCTCTGCAACCAAAGATCGTTACAAATGAAACCTCAATATAATGTATCGAGCCGTATGGCACAGTGAGTGCTAGTTTTGGCGTGTTTACTGGCAACACTGGATTACGCGACTGTGGCGACGCCTCCAACTGCCACCTTATGTGGCGGGTACTCTACTTCAGTGTCGACATTGTGGCAGTTCAATGGCCGTAATTTGACACTTTTCGCACTCCACTAACAAATTTTGGCCACTGAAACGCTATCGAAATACTTCTGGGTCTGACGTCCCTCAATATTAGTTCAATAGCCTTCATTTGGTACTCTAGAGTACCCGCCACATAAGGTGGCAGTAGCCAAACTTGGAACTAAATTTGATGTTTCCGCCATTGCGTGTTATTTTGTATGAAAGGTAAATTTAGTATTACCAGCGTTGTGTTTTTTGCCCACTCTTTGTAATTTTTATGTTTGTTAAGGGTGATTATAATAAATTGATTTCTGGAGTTTCTTGTTCGTTCTTCTCCAAGGGTCTCCGCTGAACTTCTTCTTCTCAATCGTTACGCTCTTATCAGAGCGGTCGTGGTCTTCATGACGTGGCATCTTGAGCAGCCGAAATGGTTGGTGAACTAACCTCGGTAAAAATATGTAAAGACAATGCTCAGTGCCATGTTTGAAATAGTTTTTTTACATACATACATACACATCACGCCTGATTCCCTGTAGAGGGGTAGGCAGAGATCACGGATCCCCATTTGTCCCGATCCTGACAGACCACTTTCGCTTCATTGACATTCATACATTCTCTAATACACTCTCGGCGGTTATAGGTACTCCTAACGTCACCTTTTTTCAATATAGCGTTTATCTGACTGTTACATATATGTCTTATTAGGCCGGCCCCTACGTAACCGCCCTTCCACTTCACTCATATATATTCCTTTTGTCAATATATAGTTTTTTTAATTTGTACTTAGATCATAAAATAACTTTCAAAGAGAGCTTATGATAGGGCCTATTTTGAATAAAAATATGTTGACTTTTGACTTTGGTATATTAATTTGTTTTATTTGAGTTTATAGCTCTGCAACCAAAGATCGTTACAAATGAAACCTCAATATAATGTATCGAGCCGTATGGCACAGTGAGTGCTAGTTTTGGCGTGTTTACTGGCAACACTGGATTACGCGACTGTGGCGACGCCTCCAACTGCCACCTTATGTGGCGGGTACTCTATAGTATATTTGTATCAAAAAAATAGTGACATCATCTTGTTCCCAATGAGACGTGACAAGGGTTGTCTGCAATTGGTCAATATGATTTGTTTTCTCATTAACTCGCATCTCATTGGTCAGTTTGAACTCTGTATATTAAGACGTCAATATTAAATTACCGTATAGCATATTGTTCAAATTTATCTAAGTCCCAGATTACTTTAAAACATAACATAACTAACAAATAAACATCAATAACTATTTTAAAATATTATTTAATAGCCGAGAGGATCCATATAATAATTTTTATTACTCCTTATCTTTCATCTAGCTATCAAATTTATATTTTATGTATTGGAAGACCACATCTGGATTATGAATTACGATGTGACGTGGGTATGCGAGGTCGAAGAATGCTAGGAATGTTGGTAGAGAGTGAACAATAAAGTTGTCAATGTGATAATCGAAATTTAGTCCCGTGTGTTTAAGACAAGTGGGAGTTATTGAAATGTATTGAATTAACGTACATTTAATTGGCAATCAAGTTTTGTATACATCAACGTACCTTATAACTCTTAAGTTACAGTAAATTAAAGTCAAAGACATAATCATAAAACTTAATAGCTAGAGAGATAATATAGAGCTGTGTTAGTAGAGATTATGAATTATTACTAACATACCAACATATGTACTCAAAACTCGTAAATCTAATTATAAACATTCATTAGAATCTAATAAGAACATTTATCAATCAATCAATCAGCCTACGGCAGTCCACTGCTGGACGTAGGCCTCCCCAAGGTTACGCCACAAAACACGATTCATCAACACAGACAAATCCAAAATCTAAACAATGTTAAAAGTACCACCAATTAGCCATAGGTTGTCACCCCATCACCCAAGTTATAAAACATCCTACATCCCTAAAACACAAGCACACTATAAATTAAAACGCAGCCTTTGGTATCGAATTAAATTGTCTCTCAGTCCGATAACATCACTTAATAGTATTATATTATCTGTGCTTAATGGTTCATTAATAAAACATTTATGCCATTAGCCATAGAATTCCACTGGTTATCTGAGTCTAGTTGATAAAAATTCTCAATGTATGTCCTTTGATACTTTGAAATGTTCAAATTCCGAAGTGTGTTCTTGGGTTATTGTGTTGTAATGTTACAGATAGTTCGGGATTTCAATAGAATAAAAACTAGCTGCATTTATTTCCGACATAGAATGTACCAGTACTTCACCTTTTCTATATTAATGCTACATGCATTTAAGTTACAGTTAAAAGAGTGCCGTGCTAGTCTGGGGTCCTGTGCTAATCTGGGACGCAAAAGAATGCTAACTTGCTGCCATTCTTCTTCTTGGCATGGTAGGAGGCTAAGAGACTAGAGTTCTAGAATTAATCTATCGTATAGCAACGTGACACCGATGTTCCATATGATATCACAACCTCATTCATACTCAAAGTGACATAGGAGATATCATCGTGTCCCTGAGTTTCTGTCAACTCCTAAGGGACTAAACGACTTGAATGTCTATGTATGTATGTATTCTCGTACACTGGGTATTTCCCAACCATTTATATAACGTTCCCCATTCTATATTCAGCCCGAGTCCTTACTTGGCATTCTAAGAACGATCCAAGCGTGTCGCCTTTTAATAAAAAAAAGGTCGCTTGTTTCGCGTAATGGTAGAAGAACTGTAGATAACTGGTAGGGGTTTTTGAGTTGTATGTGATGTTTATAGTCCCCTCTTAACAGAATTTGGAGGTAATATATGTTATTTTTGGCATACATGTTTGGTTACTAGCGTATAGCCCAAAAATTAAGAGAAATACCATCGATTAAATAATATTAAAATAATTACAGTCATAAAGACATCACAATACAAATAATAATGGCTAACTTAACCATTATAATATTTAAACCAGATGGTATAAGTCGTTACGATATTTTTGTGCTTTGAAATGCTATTAAGAAAGGCAGCTAGTTTCGTGATATTATACTCAAAACCAGAATACGACAAAGCACATATATATATATATATATATTCACGTCTCTACGTACCCAAAAGGGTTAGGCAGAGACTATGGATCGCCACCTGGAACGATCCTGACAAATCTTGCTTCACTCATACCCATTAACCTTCTCATACATGCTCTTCTGTTCTTCAAACTACGTACATCCGCCTTGAGAAGAATGCCAGTATCAATACGACAAAAAAAATTGTAGATACATTTTATTTCAGTACGGATTAAATATACTAGGCATTTAGCATAGAGTGTAGTGATCATATATGATATGTTAGTAACTAGTAACTATCCCATCACCTAATAGATCCCTCATTTACCCCTAATTCCTATCACCTACAACTCAACAAAAAAACTTTTATTGCTAGTTGCTTTATATTAAAATCCCACACTAACAGATAAACCAACTAAAACGCAGAAGCCTGCCCATCTCCAATGACAAGATGAGGCGTGATAAGCTTAGGATTGGGTAACCATCACGCGCCTCGTCACGTAGAGGGTTTGTCACACAACTGCGGTTTAGGGTATGGTGGTTGAAAATGTATACATCAAAATTTGATGTCTTAGATTGAATACTAATTACTAGTTATGAAATATCTTTTTTTTTCTTCTTAATCATTTATTTACACAGTTTTATCATTTTTTTAGTAGCATTTAATTATAATATGTCTTTAAATTAATTATTCAACTTTACAACTAAAAGAAAAAATAAATAATATACAAATATATGTAGAGAAAAAAAAACAGATAATACATTAACAAATATCTGTTCATATACCATTTGTAACGTATGGTATCACCTTTGAACTGTATCTGTACTGTATATCGAATATGACTCACTACCAGCCTATGTATGTTTAAATTACTATACCTATTATGTTAACAGAACCCAACTTTACAATAAACATAAACTTTTTATACATAATGTTCTAGATCACGTGCCGAATAGTCCGGCTATATCAAGTTACTGTTTATTTCTGTGAAGCCACAATGCCTTTTTATAAACAACGTTCCGTCCTAGCTTAGAACTTGAAAATAATATAACTAACTACTATTTAAGATCTAGTAGTCACCTAAAAATCTGGTTACTATGCATAATATTCCTAATATATGAAAATCTTACGCATAGGAATAATTATAATATTTGGGACACTATTTGAACTAGCCGATAGCCTCTTGCTAAGTTCATATAAGACTTGAGTCAAGAGTACTAGTCAACGTATATTAAGAAAATATGTACTTATTATAGATAGATAAACACATACATAATGTGTTATGAAAGACAATGTTGGTAAGCAGAAAAACGTGGTCCATAACTCTGCCTCCATCGGGAATGGAAGACGGGGCCTCACGTTTTGATTTCAGTTGGTAGAGCAATCGCGCCACGGAGGTCGTCAATCATTTTTTGTTCCATAAATCTAACATTTAGTTACCTATTGTAACATTTAGTTTATAGTTGGAATTAGAGATTAATGTAAATTATTTGAAAGGGTGACGTTAGTATGGTCACAGATAATATAATAGTATGGTAGTACCTATAACCGAGTGTGTATGAGGAAGTGTATGATGAATGACAATGAAGCGAAAGTGGTTTGTCAAGATCAGGTCAGATATATGTGATCTCTGTCTACCTTTACAGGGAAACGGACGTAATGTGTATGTGTGTATGTAAATTTACTTTTTAAAATAGATGATACATAATTAATATAATGATACCCTTTAATTAGCCTATTACACCCATATATTCACGCCTATTCGTCCCTCCGGATAGGTTGAAATATAAAAATATAGACAAATATAGAAAAATATATGTATACAGAAATAAAGAAGCAGAAAGACAGCTAGTTATATCCTATACAAGTCCCACAAAGCACAGTACAATGATCTACTTAACTTATTTCGCATACAGAAATGAGCTCTGTGTTTTTCACACACACATAGACACACATAGCATGTTTAGTGAACGGTTTTGGCATAGACATAAAATATTATGTTTCTTCCTTACGGTATTTGAACATACAAATTCATACTAGTGAATAGGTAGATGTCGCTGGGACGTAAAAAGGATGTTAATTAGCTGCCGTTCTTCCCGGCATGTCGTAAGAGACGATTAAAGGATTAGGGTAGATGGTTTTTATTGGGCAATGAACTAGCAACCTATCCAAGTCTTCATTCTATCCAAGTCAATAATAGACAAGAAATGACATACATACATTCCCTTCTTTTAACCTTTTTAGTATGGACAGAACTTCAAAGACATAAAATCTCTTCCGTTAGTTTTAGCATTCATATTGGGCTTGTTATGACATTCACATAGAACATTAGTGACAGGTTGTTAGTCCATTGCCTAATAATCCCTATGTCACTTCTTACGACATGCCGAGAAGAACGGAAGCTAGTTAGCTTTAACGTCCCATCTAGTACGGTATAACAGTATTAAAACCTCATAACTTGTTAACAGACGTTTAGTGCTTGAAGCCAGTGCCTGGGTCTTAAATAGGACCTAGGCAGCACTCAATTACGTCTATCGTAATGAAATCAGGTGTTGTAAGATTCAATATCAGATGGGCTTAAATGAAATGACGGTTTTGAAGGGAAACATCGGTAAATCGAAGTTAAAATGGGAAGTTAGTGTATATATCATAAAAATACATACATATACATACATGTCCCTTAAACTCTTTCGGGGTGAACAGAAGTTTGGAAATATAATATCTCCTAAGTCACTTTTAAATCTATATTCATTTGATGGTTTTGCGATGTCTTTTTTTTTCATTTATTTAGGAAACGAACGGTTGTATATTCACATATTATTTTTATATGGAACATTCGTCATAGGTTGCTAGTCTGTAGCCCAAAGGATTCCATTTAACCCTAGTCCTCTTAACCGTCTACATGCGGGATAATACTGGACAGAACCTGGGAGACGCTATATCCTATCTTTCCTATTTATTTATCTATGTATAATAAGTATATGTTTGTAAATAAGTATATGGACTAATACCCATAATACAATGTACTTAGCAAGGGACTAGTTCAATTGGTGCAAAAATGTCCAAATATTGTTATTATAAGCAACCGAGAATAGTTACTGCCCAGCATTAATGTAATAAATGTTCTCTATCAACTGAAGTCAACGGTCACAGGCACATGTATTCCTGTTTACCCCTCGTGAGTTTTAGCACCGGAAGTTCTGATTTAGTGCTCATAAGTTAGTTTTAGTACTCTCCCATGTGCTGCGATCGACCCTAAGTTATAACTATGCTGTTTATATAGGTACTATATCAAATGCCAGTCTGGGATGCAAAATAATGCAAAACTAACTGCCATTCTTCCCGGTATGTCGTAGAAGGCGACTAAGGGACTAGGGGTAAATATAATCTATAAGGGGATAGGCTAGCAACCTGAATTTTAATCACTTTTAGGGTGGATAGAACCTCGGAGACACGAAAATATCTCCTAGGTCACTTTTTAGCATGATTAGTCATTAGATAGGGTTGCGATGTTATTTGGAACATCGGTGACTGGTTGCTAGCCCATCCTAAATACATTCCCCTATTAACCCTAGTCTCTTAGTCGTCTCCTACAATATGCATATAGGTAGCATTATTTTTACATCTCAGACAAGCATGGGAATGAAATGAAATAAAATGAAATGCTTTTTATTCAATATGAGGATTATAAAATCACTTATTGAAAGTCAAAAATTCAAAGAATGTATTTCAAATCTCTGTTTACCTCTCAACAGTTTGTGTACGTGAGTGTATATAATCCGTAGCGTGGAACCCGATTTGCCACGGTCAAAACGGTTAGGTACAGTTAGTCTTAAACTGTTTTTGATGCGTCCACACATTTACTTAATTTATTAAGCACCGTGGCATATAATGTCGTGACTGGCCTATATACATATATATGTATATGTTTATCTCCCTTCAATGGGATAGACAGAGATTTAAGATGCAAAGCAGTTTGGCTTCATACATTCGCAAACACAATCGGCGGATATAAGTATTTCTAACATACATAGATACACACCATGCCTATTAACTACAGAGGGGTATTAAGATATCAGGAATATCAATTTGTATCGGTCGTAACAAACCATTATTGCTTCATTAACATTCATACACCTCCTCATGCACACTCGGCGGATATAATATATATACATTTCGAACTTCACGCTTTTTCAATGTGTAAATTTAAGGTTACTTTTTTCCTTAAGTAAGCACCACCGATCTTACCGAGCTTCCACCGATTTTATTCACAGTTAGTCCCTATATGTATGTGTGTCTATAGGGATAGATAAGTTTTGTCAATAAGTTTTCCTTCACCTACTTTATTTAGTTCAGAATACTTATTCGTACTTCTGTCCATCGTTTTTGGGATTTGTGACGTATTTTTTTATAACTTATGTAGATGAATAAGGCATGATACAAATTAATTTGGTTTTAGTCGAATCAATTAATTACAAAGATAAAAATAATGGATCAAAAAACGTCTTTAAGGTGGTCTTACACGCCTACTACTAGACCCGCCCACTAACAAATCAATTGAGTTTTTAAGCTACTCGTACTTGTACATTGACCATTGTTTGTGCTGATTTGGGTCTATTGTGAAATGAAATCATCTGTTGTAATCCATGTTATGTGAGGGTAAGCTAAGAAAATGAAATATGTAGTATCTCAATGAAAGATATGTATACCGTTGAACATTTAAATAATTAAATAAATAAAGTGAAATTTAGTGTAGTTTAGAAATTACTTTCAAATTAAACACTTCTAATATATTTATTATATATTTAACTCTACATAGCAAGTCGGAATACCGACTATTAAGTTGCAGACTATTTGGTGAAAGGGCGGTTACACACAGACGGCATATTGGAAAAAAATTACGTTAGAAGTACCTATAACCGCTGAGTGTGTATGCATGTCAACATGGTTTATCAGTATCGGATCAGATGGAAACAGTGATCTCTGCCTACCCCTCTACAACGAAACAGGCGTGATATGTATGTATATATAATGAAAAATGTCTTCGTCATGGCTATATAGCACTAGTGTAATGACGAATTAGTATTTCGAGACTAAGGTTACGTTCTCGAACTTCTAACCACTTCTTTAGAAATAAAGCCCTTAATATCAGATATCCCAACCATCTTAGTTCACTTAGTCACATCTTACGACTAACGCCACACATATGCCATTCCTCACGTCAACTTAGTAGTAATTATTGTAATAAAGTTGCCACAATTAAGGTTTTTTTCCACCACGGAAATGCCTTAGAAATTAGAAATATTACGCGCCGACTAACTGCCTACTCTCGTGGGAAATAAGGGCATTCTTCCCATTACTGGGACTTTAATGTGCTGGGGAAAATATCCTGGCATGTTTTACTATCCTGTGCTAGTCTGGGACGTAAAGAATGCTAACTAGCTGCCGTTCTTCTCGGTGTGACGTAGGAGGCGATTAAGGGTCTTTGGAATCTATTGGGTGATGGGTTAGCAACCTATCACCAATGGTTTCTATAATATGTACGCCATGAATGCTAATAAGTAAATAAAGAGATGTTTTCATGTCTCCAAGGTTCTGTCCACACCGAAAGGGAGGAAAGGACATGAATGTGTATGTATAAGTTGAGAATTTTTAACTATATTAGAAAAATTTTCGGTCATTAATGTTAAGCAACGTTGTTGATGTGTCTGGATGGCTGCCCCCGTGATGTTGGTGATGATAAGAAAAGTGTTAGGTGATGTCCTGAGTAATCATGTAATGGTACTAAATATCACGCATACTAAGATTGTACTTATGCAGATCACATTGGAGATATTCTTCTCAAGCCGGGTGTACGTAATTTGAAGAACAGAGGAGCAAGTGGTATGTAAAGGTTAATGGGTATGGTGAGGCAAGAGAGAATTGTGAGAATGGTTCCAGGTATCGATCGATAGTATCTGCCTATCCCTTTAGGGACGTAGAGGCGTGAATTCAACATAAGTACAAGTACAGTACATTCATTGAAAGTCAAACATTTGCCTGACACTGGTTGTCTCGTAGTATTGAAATTCTACCGTTGGTTCGGAAGCCCTGGCTCGGAGAAGAACCAAAAAGAAACTCCGACTTTCAGGATTTTTTGCCCAGTGCCAGTTGCAAAACCAAATTATACAGAAACATAATTATTTTTGCATTCAATGTATATATTTAGGCATGGTAATGCGGAAAAAGTTAAATATAAATGGGCATGGTAAGCCATGAATGGGATATTAATTGATTTGAACGAATATACAAAGATTTTGTAAAATCATTTTATGAGGGTTCTGTCTCTTTGTATTTATTTATATTTTGTCAAAATACATCAAAAAATGTAGAAAATAGAAACCAGTAACTTATATCAATTTGTAAGTCAAGCTGCATGTTGCTTAAGTTCACGAAAACACTGAAAAGAAAGTCTTCTAAACTTTAACTTTACATTTGTTACGTTTCTATCTTTTTTTACTTAGACTTTGATATATAATCGTATATACGAGTATGTCATGAATATCGTAACAGAAATCTCTACGTTATACCACTATTTAGTTTAATTAATTATACCATTAAGTTACCTATTATTACAGGTGTATACAATACATTTTATTATAATTTATATTATATTGTTCACGTCCAATTATTGTTGTTTTAGTGTTTAATTAATTAATTGATTACCTTATCATTAGTTTTATCATCGTACTGGGCGCTTGTCGTATTAAAAAATGTAAATAAATACAATAAAAGTACACCACCCAGACTATAAAAAGACTATTAACCCACAAGCACCACCCTATACCTTCAGCTAACCGTACCATATGATTTGGCAGGCACGGCTAATCTGCTGACTATAATCAGCGCTCGTGATAGACAACTGATGCTGTAATTTGGACCCTCTCCGCTTGCTACAATAGGCTATAAGACTATGTATAACAATGGAGGAGATGAGGCGATGGACTAGTAAAGGTTTGGAGGTAAATGTTGGAATACTCTATAGTTACGCTTAGTATACTTTCACGTCCTTTATTCCCTTTCGGGGTGGACAGAACCTTGAACATATAAGATCTCTTTGGTCACAATTTAGCATGAATATTGAGGTTGCCATGTTATAACGGAACATTGGTGATAGGTGGCTAGCCTATCGCCCAATAGATACTATTTACTCGTAGTCCTTACACCATGCCGGTTACGCTTAGTCTATGAATAAATGTTAGTTATTATTGCCAAAAGTAAACGGATTTCATTTCTTAATCCTATTTCAAGAAATAAAGAGAAGAAACTTTTTTTAATTCAATTTCAATTTTAATTTCAATTATAATATATACATCATTCTACAGTTTATTAAATTATTATAGTCCGAGAGATTCTCTCTTTTCCTTTCATTATTGTAAGCAGTTTGTTTCATATTATTTCATTCAGTAAAGGGGTATCAAGTTGGTTATGTCCAAAGTAGGCACGCATATACACCAATCAAACCCCTAACAATAATCTATTCATATATATGATTCTATATTAATCCTCTTAAAACACATCACCTCCACATCTTATATATTCCCATAGCCCAAACCTAAAGAGACCTTTTAAGAAATTGCCTCCAAGCATGTCAGGGCAAAAACATACTAACCGGACCTCGAACCTGTTTCCTTTGAGTTGAGAATCGGGTCTTATGGATTCCTGCCCTGTGAGTTTTTGCTGCCACTTTCGGGAATCGAACCCGGGTCCTCAGATTGACGGGTTTGAGAGTTTAACGCATTCTGCCGTTCAGACATTTTAATTGTCATGCATATGGTGCTTGTTTGGGAGCCAGGATGTGAGAAGCAGCTGCCAATATACTTTGTTATGTACATAGATAGTATACATATGTAGTATATTATATGTATATATATTCAAGTCCGTTAATCTGTTTGGGAAAAGACAGAATCTATGAGACATACATGTCACATGTACAGACATGATAAATTTTCGTTTTAAGGCGTGATAGCGTTAGTATTAACTATAAGCCCATCATTCAATGTTTCAGTTTCTCCTACTCCCTTAATCACCTCATAAGACAAATTGATAAGCAAAGGACCTAGTTATTTAGTATTCTTTTTACTCAAGAAATAACAATTAAGAAACATAAGTATGCTATATCATTGTGATGCTATGAATGCTAACTATCTGCAGTTCTTTTCGGCATGTCGTTGGAGACGTCTAAGGCACTAGGGGTACTACAGGGAATCTATTGGGCAATGTACTAACAACCTGTCACCAAAATTCTATGGTCACCTCGAACCCACGTGTTGACCAGATAATCAATAATCAATGTGACAGGTGGTAAGCCATGTTGCCATTTACAAGCATTAACTATTACCTGTTCGGGGAACAGGTAGGTTTCCTCACGATGTTTCCCTCACCGTAGTATTCGACGCATTTCGTAAATGTATTTTTATTACGAAAATGTACATAGAGATTTATTAAACTTCATTTACATTGGTACATTCTCAAGCGGGATTTGAACCCTTTATCCATACAGAGTCAAGCCCCTAACAACTGAACTACGTCGAATTAAAAGAAAGCCGAATGAGAATGTACATTAATGTATGTATTAGTATAATGTAACCATCTTTCTCTCATCTAAGCTCGCCACAAAAAGTCACATGTCACATAGAATAAAGCACACGTCTCTATAACCCTATGACAGCTACAAGCTGGACAAGTCGGCCGACACGTTGTCCAACCGATCGACGGCTGAGTACAAGTGGGTGGGTGTTTTTGCTCATTACGCCCGACCAGTCGTATTACAAGTTGTACGATTCAGTTTATGTTTTGTAACCTTTCCCTGTCATTAAAATGGTTGATCGTTTATCTAATGTGAGGTGGCGTAAGAGGTGATTGGAGAGGTTTATGTTAAAATATGTGTACGGACCGTAATCCCTGTAAGGTTGAATATAACAAGTGGTGTCGAAATATTCGTTACATTTGAACTATAACTTCTCTAGCATTATAGAGTTTGATATAGGAACCTCTGGCTCCCCCTTAAGGGATAATAAAAATGAGGTTAAATTAACGTGATACTGATATCAAGATATAAGAAATTTGGGAAGGTTTATGATAATTGTACTGCATATAAAAATCCACTAAAATCTAACATAACGATCATAAAACCAGAAAAAGATTCTATTTTTTTCAAAGATTGCCTAATGGAATGGCTAATGGTTAAAGGTATGTCTTTATATGTTTCCCATGGAATAACAGCACTGCACTGCACTACATATCTACCTACTTTAAATGGCAACAGCGTCGCAATATATCAAGTATGGGTATTCGTGCGCTATCCGCCTCCAGGCCGCGAAAGTTATCCTTCATCAGAACTTAATAATCTTAACGAGGAACTTAATTAACTTTCTTAACCTTTCAAACGAAAATACACTCTATATTTCACCCCTTAAGACTCAAAACTTATTATCAAATCACTACAGGTACTAAATTCAGGGTAATTAACACTCTTTTGCAAAGGGGTTAAGGTTGATTTTTGTATAAACCGATGGGAAGGTTACACAGAATATTGCACAGAGTAATTGCATGGCGGTTACAGATTTTTAAAATGGCCGACCTGTATAACAACTTTGGCGCGTTTTGCATTAACTCAAAGTCTTGAACATATTTTTATTTTTGCAATTGAATCGCGCTGAAACCTGTATTTAGGAATATACGAATGTACATATAACATCAGTTTCCATAACGAGATATAGGCCTTTGCCTATTCTTTGATGTTTATTGAGGATTCCCCTTTTCTCGATTCTGCGAAAGTTCTTTCTTTGTTTTGTATCCTCATATATGATTGCTGCCGGATACATTTACGTTATAATTATGATAGATACATAGCAAAGAACTTTAAGTTAAATCTCGTTTTAATGAGGATACATACGTGATTTAAGAAAATTACAATGGAAATCAATAGAAATTTTTAGAAACGTATTCAATTTTTCAAGTTTTTCTGTTGCCCACAAACATAAACAATCAATAAAAGTTATATATCACAATTTAGCATATTTTTAACGTACATCTTATGGTAAATTATGTTGAAATCAATACGTTAACATTTCCACTTTCTACGTTAGACGTTTCATTAATCAATTGGAGACAATATTGCCCACCCACTTAAAACGAGTGACATTGCCACGTTGTCACACACCAATTGCCTTTCGATCACCGAAGTTAAGCAACACTGGGCGTGAACTGTGTGGATGGGTGAACAATGAGGGCCCTTATAAAAGTGGCAAAAAGCTAAAATCAAAATCTATAGGATTCGTATATAAAGATCACGCGAGTCAGTTAATGCGTATTAATCGTATATATACATTGTGATTTCCATTTTATAATAATAATAAGCTTTATGATATAATAATATTATAATAACACATTGACATACACATACAGGAAATTAAAAAAAGAAAAGAAGTTTATACAAGTAAGTTATTAAATCATACATGTGCATGTCATTGCCCAGTGAAATTGAAGTACAATCACCGCGCTGATTTTATGCTAGAACCATGAGGGATTTTCATAACGTTTCGTCAGGGATGTAAAAAGAGGAAACAGATGGACTAGGGATCATTGAAAACTGTTAAGCGATGGGTTAGCAACCATGATAGGTTTAAAAAGTTTAAAGTTTAAAGTTTAAAAAGTTTAAAAGTTTAAAAAAGTTTATTTCACAAAAATCTTAAACTAGTTACAAAAATGGGCAGTGCTCTCCTAAACTAGTCTGTTGACTGTATCTCGGGAGAGACACTCTTCCCTTAGAAGTTCTTAATCGAGTTTAATTTGAAGAGGTACAATAAAAATGCCAAATATGGTCAATAAATTGCAAGCACATATAAATTTTTTACAATATTATTAATTCTAATTACAAGAAATTACACACTTTTGGCCTAGTTAACTATAATCTAGCATAAATATATTTTGTGTAGTGTGATCCCCTTTTGTGAGTAAGTGAATTATGATTGTGTGTATGTTGAAGGGGATGAGTAGATGAGTGTGAGCCTAGAAAATATTATGATCGAAAGCACTTTATAATAGGTAAGTACATACATATATGTAATACTTAAACTCGTAAATAGATTTAATACATAAAACATTAGTAACTTATATACATAGGGAGTAAGTACCTAGGAAAATACGATATGACGAGTCTATGTGGTAATTACAGTAAAGTAGCTTGTTTGTTTATAAGGAATTGATAACGTTATGATTATGAGGAAAAGGATATTTAAAGTTCAAATTGGTTTTTTACTAAAACATATCTCTATAGGGTTGCCAAATAGTTTTTCTGTATCCTCGTAAGAAAGTTCTTTCAGGTGTTGAGTGATCTTACGTTTACATTCAAACAATGTTAAATGAGATAGTTCAATTGAATTATTAATTATATTATACAGGTGAGGCCCTGTGAATTCAAAGAAGTGACGTGCTAGTGATGTACGTGTAGCCTTTGGAACTGCCACATATTTGAACCTACACCTTCTTTTTACTCTTTGCTGGTTATCAACATACGGTATAAGTTTGTGCTGTTTGAGAACGACGTCTTTTATATATAACTGACGAACTGTGTGGACTTCACAAAAACGATATAGGTCAATCGAAGAATAGTAAAAGGGCTTAAATATGCACAGTTTTAGCAAACCTCTCTGTGCAATCTCCAGAGCTTTAATTGTTGTTTTATGAGTTCCGCCCCAAGACGAAATGCAATAAGTAAGAACTGATTGAGCTAACGACAAATAAATTAGTCTTAGTTGATTGCCATCCAGTATGTGCCTTATGTTTCTAAAGAGATGCATGAGCTTCCGGATTCGTCCACACAACACCTTGATGTGTGATTTGAAGTTAAGGTTATTATCAAGAGTTACACCGAGATATTTAATAGAAGAGACTTTTTCTAATGGATTGCAAGTGCAGTCATCTTTTAATGGCAAATTACAATTATGAACAATCAAATTTCTATAAATTGCGGATTTGAAGTTTCGTATTGAAAAGCACATATATTTGGTTTTCTCAGTGTTCAGTGTTAACAAGTTATCCTGAAACCATTGAGTAACAATTGATAGACCGGTTTGAGCGTTAATATAGCATTCGTCCCATGTGTCACCATAAAAAAGTAAGGCAGTATCGTCAGCATATGCAAATATGTTACCATTTATCTGTAAATCAAGGACATCATTAATGAATACCAGGAACAGCAGGGGCCCCAAAATGCTGCCTTGAGGGACGCCGATGGTTACAGGGAGCTCATTACTGATTACAGATCCTACCTTAACTCGTTGTGTCCTTCCAGACAAATAATTGTACAAAATAGGACAGTCTCTAACACCAAATCGTTCCAACTTATTAATGAGAATGTTGATTGGGACCATATCAAATGCCTTTGCTAAGTCGATGAATACTCCAATACATTTTTTACCTTTATCAAGATTATTTGAAATACTGTTAACAAGTTTTAGAACAGCGTTATCAGTAGATTTACCAACACGAAAGCCAAATTGATTATCACTCAATAGATTATTACTCTCAAAAAAATTTGTAAGTCTTTTAGACAATAGTTTTTCTAGTATTTTTGATATAGAAGGTAATATGGAGATTGGCCTGAAATTGGAGATACGGTCCCTCTCACCACTTTTGTAAATTGGACAAACGACTGATTTTTTTAGCGCTTTAGGAAACACACCCTGTTTAAAACAGGCATTAAATACCTTTGTGAGAACAGGAACAAGAGTGGTAGAGTTCATTTTTAAAATCTTATTGTCGATGTTATCTATACCTTTTGTACAACTATTTTTCAGGCTTTTGATTATCCCACCTACTTCCTTTTCAGTAGTGTCAAAAAGTACAAATGAGTTACAAGTTTGCACTGGTAGCTTGCACGTAGTTTTATTGCCAGATTTTCTAATTGTGATTTCTTTAGAAAGCGTGTGACCTATCTCAACAAAGTATTTATTGATAGAATTGATTGTCTCAATGGGATCGTCAGAACCTGTGAGTAGGTCAGAGCTTATAGATTTGTTATTTTTTGAATATCCTTTTACAATTTTCCATAATTTTTTACTATCATTGCCTGCATTTTCGACTAATTCCTTCTCATATTTAGTTTTCATTGTTTTCAGTAGCTTATAACAGAAATTACGGTAGCGACTATATGTTGTCTTAGCAACGATATTGTTTGGGTCTTTCCTATACTTGGTGTGTAATTTATCTTTATTGCGTATGCAGCGTAGAAGTCCAGGAGTGATCCAGGGCTTAACTATTCGTTTACGTCTTGGCAACAAAACTTCAGATGTGTTAGAATCAATTGTGCTCTTAATCGCAAAAATTATCTTATTGATTGAGTCATCAGGATTGAGTATATCAACAAATGAGTTTAAATCAATGTTCATGAGATCATTTTGAACTTTATCATAGTTGGTTTTGTATAAAGTACGTTTCGCGGGGATTCGGTCAACTGTAGTGTTTAGTCCAAGAAGTACAGTACTATGATCTGTTATCGATGAGTGGCAAATCGCGATTTCTGCTTCAAACTTGGACTTAATTAGCACATGATCTAAGCATGTCCCACTTTCAAGTCTAGTTATCAAAGAATGAGCATTCAAGAGTCCATGAGATGCCGCTAAATTGAGATAAGAATCTGCTGATACATCATACTTATTTTTTGAGATAGAGATATTTATATCCCCCATTATAATCACATTTTTATAATTTGTCAATGAACGTAAAACATTATCTAAATAACTTAAGAATACATCTAAGTTTTTATAGGATGGAGAACGATAGATAGCAACAATAGCTATGGTTTTACCAATTTTGATCACTATGCAGTTGGCTTCCTTAAATTCCGGCTCAACCACAAGAATTCCATTTAAATCCGAGCGAACGTATACGACAACACCATCATTTTGAAGATAATTGTTGCAAGTGTAATAGCTATCATAGTTACTAATTTGAGGTATATGGTCGTTATTTAATAGCCAGCATTCAGAGAGGATAATAATGTCATGATCAATGCCTAACCTTTCCAGAAAAATTTCAAGTTCTGAAAGATTTCGATGTATACTACGAATGTTTTGGCTAAGAATGGACATATGTGGTTTGAATCTAGATCGACATTCAGAAATATCACAACTAAAAGAATTCGCTGTTGAAAAACTATCAACTTCATTTATTATTTCATAATGGGTATCGAATGTTATAGAAATTTTTAGTCATAAGCAAACAATTAATAAAGTATGGAATTGAAATTTTCATGTTAGAGTCATGATAGAAATAGAGATAGGTTCCCATATTGAACCCAGTATTATTCATCGCAGTGCAGAAACAAGTTAACTGATCAGTGTAGAGTAAGCAAAATAAATAAAATCTATTGTTACTAAGTGGCGCAAATCGGGGTAGACTCATACCCAGCATTGGAGGTCGAAAGGCTGAAGGAAATCCATCCATGGATGGAATGTTACTTTGTGTACTGTTGTGCGGACGAAATGAAATGTCTTTTTAAAAAAAAACACTTTTATTTTCCCTAAGCCGAATACAAGGTATTGTTAGCGAACCGTCTTAACCATTTGATGGTTGGAAGAGAACTCCGATATGAACGCACGATACTAATAATGAAACGTTGGTTGCAAAGTCAGCACTTAAAACGACGCGGTATGAGGAGGCTTACGCGAGCAAAACTTATATATTATTTTAATCTATAACAGCCCCCCCTATAAAATTGAGCTTTATCCCTTTAAGAGGGTGAAGCGAAATCAAAACAAAAATAGAAGTTAAAATTCGAAATTAGAAAATCTCAAATAGTTAAAACGGTTTTACAAACATTAGTAATTAGTCTAAAATAAAACATTGGAATTTAACAAAAACTTCAGCATCATAAGAATGCGTAAACAAACATCAACATTAATGATTACTTAAATTTCTAAAATCTACTTTACTGGAAGTCGAATCAGAATCATCTGTTATCTCATGTAATTCAATAGAGACCTTATGCTTTTCCCTGGAAAGCTTTTTATTATAACACTGGTTGTATATCGCAATACAACAATTAGAAGAATCACATCTTTTAAAGTACTTATATAATTTGAATGCAATATATGTCAAAATAAGTATTACAATAGTATATGTTGTATAAGAATAATAAGTTCCGTATCTTATAAAATGCGAATTACTTTCAGCATTATTTATTTCTTTTTCTAAATTGTGTAAATCATATTTTGCGAATTGTAAAGATTCTAAATCGATGTTCGATAACGTTATAGGAGCTAAATATGGAATAGTATGATTAAATTTTTCTTTTCGACAACAATCATCTTCAATTATATCAAAACCAGTTTCAAAGTTACTAGACATTAATAAATTTTTAGTAGAGCTTGGAATTATCTGTGTGGTTTTTGCATAACCAATACAATTTTCATTTAGGGTTAAAATGCCTGTGGCATGTATAGAGTAATCTGTAATAATGTTGTTATCACATTTCACTGTTAATTTAGTAGGAGAAGATTGAACAAAAATCCATCTGTTATTAAGCAGTTTCTGCCAGATATCAATATTTCCAAATAGTAATTTAGTGTTACATTCTTTTGGCATAGACAATATTACATCACAAATAAGTTTACTTTCACAACAAGGGTTGTTAATAGTAGAATAAGAATTTAATTGAGGACAAATAGAATAATTACTATAAATCTTTTGACAATCTTGTAAATTATCTAATAATGCGTATTGCAGTCTATCTTCTGTTAATGCTATATAAGATTTAGAAGGTTGAACCAAAGAAAAGGTATTTGGTTTATTTTGATCATGAGGAATTGGTAAAGGTATATTCTTATACACAGTATATAATTCTGGATAAACTAATGGAATTTGTAAAACAAATACAATTTTCTTATTATAAAAATAGGAGACCAGCTTTGAGATATCTATTAAGTTATGTATATTATCGATATTCAAAACGACAGGGAAATCGAGACGACTATTCAGTAAATTACTATGCTTAGATAGTTCTAAATATAAACTAGAAGGACTTATGATAGAAGGGTGTAGAATATTAGACTTAGAAAAGAGAATAGAATATAGTTTGTACTTACTTATAGTATATATCAATACAATATATCTACTTAATTAAAATATTTTAGAATTAATGCGGAGAACAATTGGCAGGTTTAATTTGGTCAAAATGATATTTCACGTGTTTACGTCCAATAGCTAAAATAACGTTATGGTTATTGTTAAAAACTTTGATAATCTTATAAGGGCCTTTCCAAACAGGCGCAAGGGATTTACCTTGTTTATGATGACATTTCAAGTAAACTAATTGTCCCGATTTATATTCGATCCGACGTGTGGATCTATCATAAATGGCTTTGGAATTTTCCTTACTATTATTAATATTTTGTATTGCCTTATCGCGACAATACTTCATGCGATACTGTAAATACTTTATATATTCTGGATAAGTGGTATCCGAACCAGAATCGTATAATGAAGATGGTATAGATGGTTTATAACCGTATAAGAGTTCATAAGGTGTGAACTGAGTAGTGCTGTGTGGAGTAGTGTTATAAGCTAAAATAGCTGTAAATAAGAATTTATGCCAATCATTTTGATTCTCATTTACATAAGATTTTAGATACTCTTTTAGAGTGGAATGACTACGTTCTAACGCGCCATTTGTTTGTGGATGATACGGAGTAGTAAAAAGATTCTTAATCTTACAAATTTTGGTCACATGTTGAAATAATTCCGATGTAAAACATGTACCTAAGTCTGTCAAAATTGTCTTTGGGAAACCGAAAAGAGACATGAAATGTATTAAATTGGAAGCAATTTCTTCGCTTGTTGCACATACCATGGGATAAGCGCATGTAAATTTAGTTAAGTCATCTTGCATTGTAAGCATATACTTAAACTGTTGATTACCGGAATTCGGTAAAGGTCCGACTACATCAAGTGCTAGTCGTTCAAAGGGTTTTGTGCTCGTAGTAGTAATAATCATAGGTGATTTATTCTTATGCCTGTAAGGTTTATTGACCTGACAGAGCTTACAGTTTTTAACATAATTTTCTATGTCAGTTGACATAGATTTCCAATAAAAAGATTCTTTAATTCTATTTAACATACGTTTGACACCTGGGTGTCCGGCAATTGGAGAATCATGATTGTCCTTTAATATCTGCGGTACTTCCGCAGGAGTAGGATATCTTAAACTGTTTTTGTATATATGTATCTTAACTTTTGTGTTATGAAATATGTAACGTATCATATTATGTACTTTAGTATAAACGAACTTAGAAAAAGGTTCAATAAAGTCAGTGATAGCGAGATCAGTAAGAGAGGGGTTATTTGTTAAAATAAGATCTCGTAAATTCATTAGTAAATTAAAAATAGTTTTATAATTACTCTCCTCGAAATGATGAGTCTTTGTAAATAAAAAGAAATAAGTTTTGTTACCATCTACATAAGGTAGAATAGTAAAAGGTTCACGTTCATTATTAAGTAAAGATTCAGAGTTAGATAAATTGGATAAAATTTGGTTAACATTTGGCATACTCTCGTCAAAATCTAGAGAAGTAGGTATAGCAATGAAATCGAATTTAGTAGTATGAATACTCTGTGAGTTTTCCTCAATTTGTGTATTAAGTGTAGTTAAAGTGTTAGTAAATTGATATTTGAAATATGTTTCATAAGATTCAGAGTAAGGACTCGTGTCCTGATTACGATTCGAACGTGTAGTAACGTGAATAGGATATCTAGATAATGCGTCAGCATTTGAATTCAGTCTGCCTTGTTTATAAACAATGTCGTACTCGTATTCTTCGAGCTTCAAACGCCATCGAATAAGGCGTGAACTTGGATCTTTAACATTAAAAATATACCTTAAGGGTTGATGATCAGTAACTATGGTGAACTTTCGACCATAAAGATATGGTCTAAAGGATTTAACGCCAAAAATAATAGCTAACATTTCGCGTTCCGTAGTGGAATAATTGCATTCCGCCTTGTTTAAGGTTCGGGATGCGTAAGCGATGGGCTTATCTTTGCCGATATCGCCTTGGGATAAGATAGCGCCTATGGCGAAATTAGAAGCATCCGTAGTTAAAATAAAAGATTGTTCAAAATTAGGATACTGCAATAAAGGTGCAGTAGTTAGTTTTTCCTTTAATAAATTAAATGCTTGGTCCTGTTCAGGATTCCAAACGAAAGTAATGTTTTTCTTTAGCAAACTAGTAAGAGGTTTCGTAATTTGAGAGAAATTTGGAATAAATCTACGATAATAACCAACTAGTCCTAGAAATGACTTTATATCTTTAACATTACGTGGAATTGGAAAATTGGTAATAGTCTTTACCTTATCTGGGTTTGGTTGGACCCCTTGGTCGGTTATGACATGTCCTAAATAAGAAACTTCACGACGTAAAAACTCGCACTTGTCGGGTTGTAACTTGAGGTTAAATTTACGAAAACGATCAAAAATTAAACGTAATTTTTCCATATGACTAGGGAGGTCATATGAATAGACTATGCAGTCATCTAAATAAACATAGCAATGTAATCCTTGTAATCCCGTAAGAACCATCGTCATAAGACGTTGAAATGTGTGCGGACTATTCCTAAGTCCGAAAGGCATTCGTGTAAATTCGTAGTGCCCTGTTGAAGCATTAGTATTAACAATTGTAAAAGCGGTTTTCTGAATATCTGAAGGATCGACTAATACCTGGTGAAAACCGGAAGCAAGGTCAAGTGTGGAAAAATATTTAGCTTTGCCTAATTGATCCAAAATATCACTAATCAATGGAATTGGGAAGATTTCGGCCACTGTTACGTCATTGAGTTTGCGATAGTCAATGACTATACGCCATTTCTTTTTCCCAGAGGCATCTGCCTTCTTAGGAACGATCCACACAGGGGCGGACCATGGTGAGATTGAATTTTGAATAATGCCTTGTTCTAACATGGAGTTGATTTGTTTATCAACTTCCTCCTTGTGGCATTCCGGAAATCTATATGATTTGACGTGGATGGGAGCCGCGTCTCCCGTGTTAATGTTATGTTTCACTGCATGAGTGTGTGTTAATGGTTCGCCTTCGAGATGAAATATGTCAGCGTAATCTGCGCAGCAATCCAAAAGAGCCTTCTTCTCTTCTGGATTAAGATGCTCATGACGAACGAGTTTTAATACTTTCTCTCTACGAGAAAGGTTGGAATAAATGTAAGTATTATTTATCGGAAATGAAAAATTATCGTAATCAATGGGACTTAAGTACACGGAATAATTATCTACCTTTACTGGTGTTTCAGTTGTGTTCAAAATTGAGACGTTCACACGCTTGTTTTGTTTAATAGTGGCGATGCAATTTGATACGTAAACACCATCACAAATCCTGTGATCGAGTATCAGCCCTTCGTTTCGTGGAAATAGCCGTTGTAAATCTTTGTCAGCATTAGTTAAGTTACATTCTATCACGGCTTCTGAACGTGCGGGAATAATGTATGTAGGTTGCGTGTACTTTATTTTAAAAATATGATCATGTAAATACAGTTCACTTGAATTAAAATCAAGTGTGCAATTGAAAAATCTCATAAAATCTGACCCTATCATGCCATCATAATTAAGGTTAATATCATCGTTTATGACGTGAAATTTAAAAGAATAATTACTATTCTGTATACAAAAATTTAAATTAAACGAGCCAAGAGTCTCGCAAAAGGATTCAGAGTCATTGATACCTTTCAATTTAATGATCTCCTTAGAAAGTTTCGGTAAAGTATCGAAACATGTAATTTTCATGACGCTTACGGAAGCGCCGGTGTCAATTAAAAAGCACAAAGGTGCGGAACAATGTCGCGGTGCATTAATATATAAATGTGGTAAAGAAATACGTAACAAACTTTTCGTTTCAAAAATAGGAACAGAATGAATGACCTTCGGAGCATCTGTACAAACCACAGACTCCTTAACAGGTTTAGACTTGACGTCATTATAAGTGTTAAACTTAGAAAATTGATTCAATTTAGAATCGAAACTCAACTGCTGGGGTTGAGATGTAATAAACTCAGTGAACTCAGAGGGTTGTCTCAAGTCTTGTGACTGGGACGAACTCAACAACTTTGGTTGAGATGAAAAATTAGAAAAATCAGAGAACTTAGAAAAATCAGAGAAATTAGAAAAATCAGAGAAATTATAAAAATTAGGATCATCTTTAAGTGTGTCCTTAAGTTCTGTATACGCCCCCGGGCGACACACAACAGGAGCGTCATCTAATTTAAAGTCTGCTCTGTGGCGGACTTGCATACAACGTGTTGTACGGGTGCAGACACGCGAGGCTCAGGTTTCACCTGATAAGGTGCTCGCTGTGCTTGTTGGGGATTAGACTTATTCTTAAACTCCAACTTTCGGCATTCTTGTATCGTATGCCCCGGATTCTTACAATACTTACAAAATTTGGTATTAGCATTAGAATTATTGTTATAAGAATTAGGTTTATTGTAAGAATAGTTATTAGGCTTAGAATTATTAGCCCTGTAATTGGATTGAAAATTAATTGGGTAAAATTTGGATTTATGCTTAAAGCATTCATTGGATGTATGCCCTTGCCTTTTGCAACGGTCGCATACCTTTGAAGGTCTCGATACCTTCGTGAGGTTGAAGAGCTTTTCCTCTTCAATAGCGTGAGTGATAGCCTCACTCAACGTATTGGGGTTTCTACATCGGACTATATGAGAAAAATTAGGGTTTAACCCTAGGAGGAAGGTGTTGAGTGCCAGATCCTCCATGGCAGCTATTCTGCCAGGCTTCTCGGCCTCCGAACAACCCGAAAATTGAATGTCGGATAGGAGTCTTGTTAGGCAAGCCTCTATCCGCAACGAGAATTGAATGACCTCTTCGGTCGAGAACTGTTTACAGTTCTGAAGTTCTAAAAGTAAGTGGGTGGAGTGCTTTTTCTCCCCGAAATTTGTTTTAAGAAAATTCTTTAAATCTGACCATTTGTCGAATCTCCGTAGGGAGCAAGCTAACTGAGCTTTTCCCTCTAATTGTGATATTATGTACTTGCATAAGAAGCTCAACTGGCTATCTTCTGCCAGTTCGATGGCGTTCTCACAATTTGTGAGAAACGCGGGAAGAGACGCCCTATCCCCATTATAGGGTTTTATAAATTTAGTAAGGAGGTTGAGAGACAACTTCTTTGTCTCGACTTCCTCTGCGTCTGTGAACTCATCATTCTTTATGTCCTTTTTAGGAGCCATTTTAAAAAATAGTATAAATCAAAGCTAGTCACAAAAACTAAAAAAAACTAAAAAAGTAACGATAAAATATAAAATCTCAGTAGAAAATCCTCTTTAAAGATGGTTAGGTGCTTCGCTCTCCCACAAAATAAGAAAAGATTCACTTACAGTAGAAACTGCATCACTTTAGTCCTGATGGTGTTACCGGGTTTCTGCTGGACAGCAGAGGACGACGTCGGTTCTCGGGGTTGCAGATCTCTCTCTGCAACGACGTCTGCGACGGCTGCTACGCTCGGCTGGTCGAGGGCTGGCGTGACACGGCCTGTGTCACGACTGACGAGCTTCCTCGGGAAGTACGGCACTGGCGTGAGGTACGGCTCCTCACGGCTTACAAGCACACCGAATTTCGTTCGCGCTTTGTTCGGAATACCGGTGGGCATATATGCGATATGCCTCAAGAACGGTATCCCACCGCTGCCACCAATGTTGTGCGGACGAAATGAAATGTCTTTTTAAAAAAAAACACTTTTATTTTCCCTAAGCCGAATACAAGGTATTGTTAGCGAACCGTCTTAACCATTTGATGGTTGGAAGAGAACTCCGATATGAACGCACGATACTAATAATGAAACGTTGGTTGCAAAGTCAGCACTTAAAACGACGCGGTATGAGGAGGCTTACGCGAGCAAAACTTATATATTATTTTAATCTATAACAGTACCCATGTATATAGTGGTGTAATTATGAATAAAATAAGTGTGTACAGTGTTAATAAAAAGAGTAGGTAAGTGCTGTAATAATTTGTGAAAGTAGAGTATTATAATAAGTACAATCAATAAAATAGGTAAAAATAATCTAAACTAGTTCCAGAAACATAAGACAATATGAACAAAGCAAAGGCAATCGCTATTTGACTAATAGAAAATAGTCACAGGTTGTTTAACTGGTGCTCACTTTGAACGACAATAATGTGTTCTATATAATAATGTAAAAATAAATGTTGTATATAACCGCACAACCCCTATATTTACGCCAAAAAGTGAGTTAGGATATATTATGGTGGGTACAAAGTCCTGTTCACACCGAAACAGACGTAAATATACATGTATGTATGTCTAAAATCGACTAATCTTTATTTTTCAAGAATAAAGTTTTCATTCACCCAAATTTTCGGTAACTTTGTAAGTGTCCTTAGACATAACCATTACAAAGAAAAATCTAAAATTAAACAAGACAAATAACAACACTGATAAGTGAATGATGTATCTACATATTACCTATGTAAACACCT
>JAMBLF010001597.1:0-60669 GCA_030578115.1 Leucoptera coffeella
GATTGGTTGATGTCTTCTTCCCTTCAGTAAACAGGTTACAGTTGGGTCCTATGAGTAGGACTCTATCTCCTGGGCATCTTTTCTTCACGTTGACGACACCATTTCCGCCGACAATGTTGATGGTGCCGAAGTTGTCGTCAACGTCCACCCTGCAGTCGTTGCCTATAACTTCGAGCTCTCCGTGATTGGTCAGGATTCTCACTTGACAGTAGTTACCCACGACTTTCAGGTAACCGGCGTTCACTTCCATAGTCACTTTCTTCTTGTTCCCGACCACTGAGTAACTTTCCATTGTTAGTTAATTCGTTTCACACAAAAATGTAAACACGTGATGTAATTATATGTTCTCACGATGAATCAATCGTTTACGAATGGGTTAATAACTTTTGATAAAAGTTGTGACACGTCTTTCTCCTTTGGATGCCGGGGCATGAATGAATCAGAGAACGCGTGCCCTGTTTTATACACTCCTGCGCACACGCAGCCCGTCTTCGTGTAGGTGAACCTGTGATCAGTGTTGCCAAGGTTGCTCAAGAAAATATTATTCCCCAAACTAGTAATTATTAACGAGAACCCGTCCGGATTTCTTTTATCTTTATACACGCCTCCTGAAGCATATATTAAGCATAGATCTAAACGTATAATATAGAGTAGTATTATAGAGTGTAGTTCCTCAAGGTATATAGGCATCGTCGTTCTCTCTCGTCGCAATTACTCTATATCTAATAACAATCATTCATACTAAAAGCCATTTCAGTAATTACAATTCTCACATGCATAATTATATAAGTGTGTATGACGAGAAGTATGAGTGTCAATGAAGCGAAGCGGTTTTTTCAGGATCGGTACAGATGGGGATTCGTGATCTCCGCCTACCCTTCTACATGGAATCAGGCGTGATGTGTATGTTTGTTATAGATATACATCTAAGTCGTTTAATCGATTTCGGGTTGGACCAAATCTAAGGCATATCTACATGATCATTTAAGCATAATTCAACTAGTTAGACTACACTCAAAATTACACTTATCTAAGCAAAACCAGCGTACTGGCAACACTAAACTCGCTGTGATAGCATTGATATGAAGTACCGGCTGAACCGGGGAGTTCCCTGGTCAAATAAAGTACGTCATATATTGTCGTGCATCCGTTTTCGCTCAATTTAATTATGTCATTGACACACTATTACTAATACTGGGACTAGAGTACGATAAACATACATACATATATTCACGCATCTACGTCCACAACGGGATAGGCAGAGACTATCGATCGCCATCTGGATCGATCGTGACAAATCGTTCTTGCTTCACTCACGCCCATTAACTTTCTCATACATGCGCTTCTGTTCTTCACACTACGTACACCCTTCTTGAAAAGAATGTCTCCAATTAAACAATTTAACATAGCTTTCTCTATTTTCTCGTGGTTTACCTTTTTCTCCATTATTTATGACGTGATTAAGGCAAGAAACTAGGAGTAAATGAAATAATATATTTCAGCAAACGATGGGTTAGTAACTACCTTGATGACAATCATTAATTACATTGAAATGAAATGCTTTTTTATTCAACATAAGGATCATAAATAATGCTAATAGAAAGTTTAAAAAAAATGTTTACTTGAAAAATTGACATTAAAATTAGTAATTGGTTAAACTTCAAAAAAATATCTTATTAGCGTTAATAAATTATGACAAACTAATTAAAGTAACTATAAATATTGAAAAGCTATATCTCCGAGGTTCTATTCACCCCAAAATACATAAACACACGTGACTACGTGAGTATAATTATGTGTGTAAAGATTACTGTAATACGAGCTTCTTTGAATCCGTCTCAAGCAGGTTTTAGTCGTCAATTACTTCTTTTTACATCGAGAAGAATGTTAAGGAAAATTCCTTAAAAATAATAACATACGTCCTTTTTCTCTTTTAGGGTAGATAGAGTTTTAAAGACCTAAATATTTTATATCAGTAAGGGTAGTAATCATTGTTATATCTGTGATCTAGGTGAAAATGTCATATTATCTAATAGTCAGTGCCTGAAAAGACAACACCTGACACGTTAACATATAAATACACATTCACGTCCTTTAATCCCTTTCGGGGTGAACAGAACCTTAGAGACATGAAATATCTTCTTGGTGACTTCATGTATATTGAGGTTTTGATGTCAAATAGAATATTGGTGACAGGTTGCTAGCCTATCACTAAATAGATTCCATACACCCCTAATCCTTTAATCGCCTTCTACGGCATGTTGGGTAGAACGGCAGCTAGTTAGCATTCTTTTTACGTCCCACTAGCACGGGACGTTACGTTAATTACTAGCTATTTTGAGGTCTTTGTAGACACGATATTTGACTGGCACTATCTGGTAAAATTCTTAGGGACAATTATGGTGGGTAAGGAAGTCTGTATACTCGAAAATGGTTATAGGTCGTTAAGCATAATACATAGTACATACACATCATGAAACGAGTGTGTATGAAGAGGGTATGTATGTCAATGAAACAAAAGTGCTTTACCAGGATCGGGACAAAAGAGATTCCTTTATCTCTACTTCCCCTCTACAGGGAAACAGGCGTGATGTTTATGTAAGCCGTGGGTGTCATAAGAAATGACTAAGGACGATACCGGAACAGCCAATTTATCTAATCAAGGAGGTATGTCAACGATACTTCTGGAGTGTATATGGCGACATCTATAGTTTAGAACACGTGTATCACTACATAGTATAAAACAAAGTCGCTTTCTTTGTCCCTGTGTTCCTTTGTATGCTTAAATCTTTGAAACTACGCAACAGATTTTGATGCGGTTTTTTTAATAGATAGAGTGATTCAAGAGGAAGGTTTATATGTATAATAACACCCATTAAATAGCCAGAAGTGCGAAGCCGGAGCGGGTCGCCAGTATGTGTATATATGGGTAAGGTGGACGGGTTATTGCTTATAGTCATATTCCAATAGTCCAATAGTCATATTGAAAAAGGGTGACGATAGAAGTACCTATAACCCCAGAGTATGTATGAGTGTCAATGTAGCGAATTCGGTTTGTCAAGATCGGGACAAATGGGGATCCGTTCTAACGTCACCCTTCTTAAATATGACGTTTATCTGACTGTCATGTGTCTTATTGGGCATATGTCTTATTGACATAGGCATCTAAAAACACCAAATGATTCACATGTAACAAGAGCTACAATGAAATAGGTGACACTAAACGAATGAGTGTCAAATATGTAGTGCATTGAATCATCTACTCATCAATTATTATGTATTGTTCTTATGAACGTAGACTTATAACATATAGGCGACGTTTTACAAAATTATGACGTTAGAATCACCTATAACCATCGTTTGTGTACGTGGAGCTGTATGGATGAAGCTAAAGTGGTTAATAATAAGAATACGTTCAATCTGCCTTCTTTTCTATGTACGGACGAGATGCGTACGCATTTACCTAATGAAGTATAGAAGTTACATACATACATACGCTTCACGACTTGTGTATACACACTCCCTTTTTTATTATGGCGGGGTAGCGACTGTAAATTATGTACGTAAATGGAAAACACATATTTAAATTTTATTAATTGTTACATGCCAGAGTCGGGATTCGAACCTAGGACCTTTCTCATACGAAGTCTGAGGTCTTACCCACTGGGCTACAGCCCAGTATAGAACATAGACAGAGTATAGAAGTTAGATAAACAATATCATCGGCCAATATATTCCGTTGACCCTTAGTCCTTAAAGCATCTTCTAACATGCCGATAATATAAACAACTAGCCCAATTTAAATCAGGACTATCAGATAGTTAGCATTATACGTCCTAAGCTAGCACAAATGCAAGTACATTTAGCACATAATAAATATTATTGACAAATTGAGGAAATTATTCCAAGAAAAGTAGAATTGCCGGCCTTTCAAATGCGTGAAAACACTAAAGTTGATAATTTAAAAGTAATGAATGTGGAACATGTTTATAAGGAGATTCACAACCATCAACCATCATTAATTCTAAAAGTGACCGAGGAGGTATTATCGTGTTTCCGAGGTTGTGTCCACTAAATAAAATGTCTACTAAGTAAATGGGATCAATGGGCGATGGGCTAGCAACCTGTCACCTAGATGCCATATGAGAACGCAACCCCAATATTCATGCTTAAAAGTGAACTTGGAGATATTAAATCTCCGAGGTTTTGTCGATCCCGGACGTGAATGTATACGTATGTTATTAATTACCTCATTCTCGCTATTAGAACCTATTAACTCTTTTAGGTACCTATAATGTCAAAATATGTCAGTTAATTTATGCATCAACAAATTTTACAAAATAAAACAAAAGACAAACGCGTTCACGATATTTTCCCTCATCGTAGTTTTCAACGCATTTCGTAAATGTAATTTTATTGCTAAGTTACTGAATTTACGCACACAATCAAAATAATATTCCACTTATGCCAATTAATCTAAATACACGTGCGGTATGATTCATCTGATTATTATTGATTGTATTCAACACTAATCCTCTCGTTATCATTTAGGCAAATACCCGAATGCCTAAACAAATCTTTTCAATCGACAATTTACAAATTCTCTGATTGTGAGTGCAAATAAAAGATTGATATGTTATTTAAACAATTTCTGAGAAGCTACTTATTAATGACGTAACGGCAGATCATATGAAATAACAATATGATCTAAATCTAAACAATGATAGGTGTGATTCATATATTACAAAATGTATGTGAACGGTGAGGGAAAACATAGAGAGGAAACCTGCCTCGGGATAGGTAATAGCCAATCCCTATATACGGCGGCGATACGGTTCACTACCTATCACGTTAGGTGTTGTCTAGCGAGTGAAATGCGGGCTTTGAATGACCCATACCTAAAATAACACTTGGAACGATCCTAACAAATCTCTTGCTTCTCTGACACCCATTAACCTTTTTCTCATACATGCTCTCCAATAGATGAATGCATATTATTATGGTAGTTAATATGATTCATAATTTATTCATACAAGCAATTTCATGATTATAAATTTTATAGTATTTCACAGAATATCTAAGCGTTCGTTTATACTGTATCACTTTTAATGTAGCATTTGAGATTCGTACGACCTCAATAATTCAATGTTTGGATCAAATCCAAATCGTATCTGAGAAAACTCTTTGATTACTATTTCAATAATACAATCGTTGTAAATTTGAATTAATGGGAAGTAACCTGATTCATCGCTTTTCAAATAAATATATATAACCTTTATAATAATAATAATATTTGGACATTATTACACCAATTGAACTAGCCCCTTGGTAAGTACATTTAAGACTTGTGTTAAGGGTACTAGTCAACTTATATTTAAGAAATGTATTATATATAGATAAATACATATATAGCATATAGAATCAACGACCAGATTGGAAAGCTGTAGAAAAGCGTAGTTCTTAACTTTGCCTCCACCGGGGATCGAACCCGAGACCTCACGATTAGCGTTCAGGTATCTAACTGATCGCGCCACGGAGGTCGTCAAAAGACGATGAAAATCCTAAACGATAGATTAGCAACCTGGCACTAATATTTAATATCATACATACATATGACGCCTAATTCCCTGTAGAGCGGTAGGCAGAGATCACGGATCCCCATTTGTCCCGATCCTGAAAGACCACTTTCATTGACACTCATACACCTTCTCATAAACACTTGACGGTTATAGGTTCTTCAACGTATTTAATATCACTATCATTGTAATACATCACTGTAAAGATTCAATGTTTGACCCAGATTTAAGTCTGTATTGTGTAGTCCAAAGGTTCTGACCACACCGAAAAGTATTGAAGTATAGCTTTGTAAGAATTAAAATAAATGCTTATAGGAAGCAATATTTCGCCTATTTACAAGAATAATATCGTATTTCTTTGAGTTATGATTTACAAAAGGGAAATAATTCAATGCACATCAAAAATACTGAAATGTACACCAAAATATAGCTAAATGCACAGCAAAGGTTAGGTTTGGGTTGGGACTGTTTTATCTTGCTATACATTGTGATTCAGTATTTTAAGAGTGCATTTTCGTATTTTCTGATGTTTCTTTAAACTCTATCCTTTACAAAATACCACGTTATTCTTGTAAAGATGACATTCATTTTATTTTATTATTCTAGGAAGTATATTTTACACATAATTCGTAACCCGGATAGAACAATATCCATCTTTTTAATCTTAGATATCTATGACACGGTATGATATCGGAAAATAAAAGTTAATATTTTGTCATATCTTCGATTATCTAAAAGATTTTAAATAAAACACAGCGTATCTGTTACATTGTACACACTCCAATATTTAATGTTAGTTAAACTGTACTAAATAACGGAATCTCATACATTGTCCTACAATTAATTACATTTACGAAATGCATCAAATACTACGGTGAGAGAAAACATCGTGAGGAAACCTACCTGTTCCCCGAACAGGTAATAGTTAGTGCTTGTAAATGGCGACATGGCTTACCACCTGTCACGTTGAATACTGACTATCGGTTCAACGCGTGGGTTCGAGGTGGCCATAGAATTACTACCTTGGCAATTGCGAAATGGAAACCTGCACTACCCCGCAAGGGTTATTGGTCGTGAACACGTTTGTCTTTAATATTTCGATTATATCGTATCTTCGATAAATTATACACACTCCATTATTTCACGTTACCTACACTGTACTAAATACCCGATTCATTTACATTGTCCTACAATTTGAATCACTTTAAAATCTTATCACAGTGATCCAATTATCAACCAGCATTCTTGGCGATGCGATGAGTCACGGCGGGTGCAAGCGCGTCTTAACGCATACCTTGTAATATCGAGTAACGAAACGTGATACACTAGCTTAGGATACGGGGTTTACTTGGGCTAGTATAGTATTCTTATATCTGTGACTTGGGTACTAATAATGGAGATCTTTATTGCAATTTTATCCCTAACAATGAAAAATTGACTTCATTGAAAGACATTTTTGTAAATATTTTTTCTTATATTCATATAATTAAAGATTCCTCAATGGATCTAGGTTGTAACAAATAATAACCGTACTTTTCGACAACTTTTTAAGGATGTTGTAAGAAAAAAGTACTAAAATTAAAATATATAATCATTCAATGGTTGATTACTTAGATAATATAAAAATTAAATAGTTTTGGGCCCTAGTATAGCTACGATTAGTTTTACTTGAACAAGCCCATTTGATATATCTTATCTATGTGAACTCCATTTACCTCTAGTCCCTTACAACATGCTCTGAAGAACGGCAGCTAATTAACATTCTTTTTACGCCCCAGCTAACATAGAACATTATAGAATCATAATATAAATATTGATTTTTGAACAATATTTTACTAGTTCAAACAAGCAAACAAAACTCAAATATGGATTCTGATATAAGTTAGCCGTTACACCTTTCTTGTTGCCAGTTAAAAAGAGGCTCAACAACGTATGAGTCATGTGAGAAGCACATTATGTTGCAGCCTGTATCGGTAAAAGGGTATATGACAAAACGACTGTTTGATGGTCGAATTCTCTCGAACATTTATCCTGCTGGGAAAATAATATATATAACAACCAGTACAAAGCATAATATACAATATAGCTTGCCAACATATATCTATGTATGTACTAGAAGTAGATTTATATAAAGTAGAAAAAAATACCCATGGATAAATTAAGACATTCACGTCCTTTAATGCAGTATTGACAGAAACCTATTCTATTTACTATATTAAGTCATAATACCTATTCTTACCAGCACTTTTATAGTAAGTACCTACCACCGTTTCATCAATATCCTAAGACTAGAATTTTAATGCACATCAATAATACTGAATAGGACACAAAAATAATAGTCTCAACCCTAGCTTAGGCTAGCCGTTGATTTGCGTTCTTACATATTTTTGGTATACGTTGCAGTAATCTTGATGTGCATTTTATTATTTTCCATATTTTTCATGCCGGCTACAACACAGGCTTGTCCCCGGCAACAGAACCTTTTTCCGTTGTTTTTGTTTTCGAAAGCCACTCTTGGCAATGACCTCGATATTGGTTAAAGCCTTTATGATGCAATAAGCAGATAGGTATGTTAAAGGCGCTTCTTTTTCTACTGGATTAACGTGTTTTTATTTGTACTACTGAAAGCAAGATTAAGAATCCCTTTTTGTATCGCGTAAAAGGGGATGATTATTTGTTGGTTTGAGACATATGGAAAAACATACATACGCTTCACGACTTGAGTGTCTTTACGATATTGAGCTTTCACGACACGCTCCCTTTTTTATTTTAGCGGGGTAGCCAGAGGCTTTAGTGTCCATCTCCGAAATTTGGAGGGTAATAAGGGAAAAGTCTTATAATTCGATGGTTGTAATTAAAATTACTGCAAAGTTAAATGCAGAAGGCGGTATGAACATTAAAATACTAGTCTTTTTTTTGTGTGTTTTAAAAATCGATTAACAGTAGCTTATAAGGACGACAGTAAATTTTAAAGTTCGTTATAATGTATTGTTTTACAAAATTTTACCGGGGCATTACTGTGAAATAAATTTATTAACTTAAGCCATGCCGCGGTTAAATTTTGCAGGATTAACACGTATTTCTGAATTGTAGGTATAATAATAAAAATTAATTCCGCTATTTTCAATTGCACAGGCGTTTTGTAATATTATGCAAACCCCAAAACACTTATGTAGATAAGCAGAATTAGTCATAACTCACTTATCTGTTTCAATATTGACATTAAGTGTGAGAGCAAATTTTAATAAGCTTTCATTATTGTGTTATCAATAAAGATAAAAGGAAAGGCTAACGGATGGAGACATTAGACTGAATATGACTAATTTCTTAACATAAGCACACATAATAATATAATATGCAAGTATTTCTTTTTAATTTCTTTATTAAGTCATTCACCACTAAGGTTATGTCGGCTGAAGTACAAACACTGATGCCATGGCGTTTGCATTTCTTGTTATTCAGTCGCCATAGTTACACCAATGCCGCCAGCCGCCGCAACCGAAGAAAAACGAAGTCGAAGCTGCAATTCTTCTCTTGATTGTTCTTCGGTTCGTTCTAGTTGAGGATCCAAATATAATCCCAAAGCAAACATATTTAGCCAGTTTGGCATCACAATTGACTAAATATTGAGCCGAAAATAATTATTTGTATTTTTAACTTTCAGTGAGCTGCTGACTTTGTTGACGAACCATAGACGACTGACGCAAGTATTACTTCATAACCTGAAAAGTCACAAATATGTAGACGCCATATTGAAATACGGTGACGTCAGACCTACCTATAAGCGCCGAATGTGCATGAGTGTCTATGAAGCTAAAGTAGTTTGGCGGGATCGGGACAGATGGGGACCCGTGATCTGTTCAACCTTCAACAGGAAATCGGGCGTGATGTGTGTGGATATGTTTAACGCTCATAATATTTAACAAACGCTTTCACGACCATTTACTCTTCAGTGGTCAGAGGTTCGGGTGTCCATCTTCGCAATTGCGAAGGTAGTCATTTTATAACCACCTCGAACCCGGTTTAGCAGATAGTCAGTACTCAATGTGACAGGTGATAAGCCACGTCGCCATTTACAAGCACTATTACCCATTCAAAAAACAGACAGGTTTCCTCATGAGGTTTTCCCTCGGCATTGTATTCGGTGCATTTCGCTTATGCATTTTTACTTACATTTACTATATTTTTACAGTAAACATAAACGTAACATACGCTTCACGACTTGTGTATACACACTCCCTTTTTTATTATGGCGGGGTTAGTCAGAGGCTTGAATGCCCATCTCCGAAATTTCGAAGGCATGCTAGGTATGGGTCATTCGAAGCCCGCGTATCACTAGATAGACAGCACCCAACGTGATAGGTAGTGAACCGTATCGCCGTATATAGGCACTGACTATTACCTATCCTAAGGGATAGGCAGGTTTCCTTACGATGTTTTCCCTCACCGTTAGCGACTGTAAATTATGTACGTAAATGAAAAACACATATTTAAATTTCATTCATTGGTACATGCCAGAGTCGGGATTCGAACCTAGGACCTTTCTCATACGAAGTCCGAGGTCTTACCCACTGGGCTACAGCCGCTTGCTTTATAAGGTGTATACATATTTACATGTAGTACATGAATTATAGCTCCAAAAGTGTGCAATAATCTGTTTTATAAGAGACCGCAGGTACCTTTGTAAAACAATATCTCAATCTTTTACTGAAAACAATACATTCAAGAGGCTCTCAAAGACATACTAAATCTTGGCATAGCAAGATAAAATAATCTCTCTAGATAAAAGAAGTTCCATGCACCCATGTAATCAGCTCGCAACATAATTTTTCCACACTGATACATGATAGTTAAGTAACAGGTAATTCTGTCAACAACACGGATTAAAGGAACTTATGTTGTGATAAAATTATGACGTGTAGGAAATAAAACACGAATTTCACACCCACTTTATTTGACTAGACGATAAAAAATATTCGATTTACACGTCATAATGACAGTATTAAATTATGTACTTACAAAAATATTATATTCGAATGATGTCTTACGATTAGTTACGTATAATTCGGTGTATATATTTAACATTTATAATGCGATCATTTTACTGTGCCTTCACACATTTATTACTTATAAAACCATCATAAAAATAGATTCAGGTATACGTATAAAATACATTAAAATGTATAAAACACATTATTAAAATAAACCCGTTTCTCACAATGTTGGCACATTTTTCCTTGTACTACTTAATATTACACTCATATATAATATATCAGATACATATGAAACATTTTAAGCCTTTTCAGGATAGCCAGAGGGTTGAGTAACCACTGACATTATTAAAGTAAATACCCACAAGTCCAACATCATTTTAATCTCATTGTATTATAGACCATCTCATGTTTCTTGATACTAATTAAAAAAAACATACTTTTACTGATCAAAACCCAGGGATGTTGTTTGCAGTAATGAAGTTGTATGTATCTACATTGTTTATCCCGTTCATCTAGAATGGGACGTTAATAAAATTCGAAATATCTAACTTTCTTCCCGGGCATAACTTTCACATGAGATTCTTTATCCTTAAGACTTAAAGTCTAGTAATTATAATGCCGTCTCAACGAATATACTAAAGCTGAAAAAAAACAAAGAGATATTTCTTAGGTTCCATATTTATATAGCCACAACTGGTAGAGTTTTTCAGTAGTCAAAAACTCAACTAATATGATTAAAAAACTAACTATCCAATCAGTCTGACTATCCAAAAAGGGCTACAAACAGTCTGGCTTCGCACGGGTATAAAATATATAGCCTACTCCACTATTCAATGGATGTTATTATACATATAAACCTTCCTCTTGAATCACTCTATCTATTAAAACAAACCGCATCAAAATCCGTTGCGTAGTTTCAAAGATTTAAGCATACAAAGGGACATAGGGACAGAGAAAGCGACTTTGCTTTATACTATATAGTGATCTACATATAACTGTTCTAATCCAAATACGGCAGTAGACAATTATCGACCACGCTAACATTGACGTGCCAGTCGAAGTGTCTCAAACTGGGCACGGTGACTAAATGCAGTTTTCCGGCCTCGTCCAGGGTTCGAAGCCCGATCTTGTCCTCTTTATACATGGGCTGGTCACGTAGTTCTACGACGTTCAACTTGTCATCGAAGTAGGCGAATTGGCTGGAAAGTAAAGAAAAGAAGAATTTGTTATTTAAGGGTAAGGTTTTTAAAATTAGAAAATTGTATATTATTGTTTGGTATTGAAGTTTAGGTTAAAGAAATTGTAGTGAAATTTCGGCATTAATTTAGACATAAATGACTCGTTAGTTACTTAATTCTGATCCAATGAGTTCTAGATTCAAATTCACCTTAGCTTATTACAATAGCTTCGGTTTATGATGTTTCATGTACACATTCGCAATTAGAATACATAAGGAAATAGGTAGGCTATTCCTTATAATAGATAGTACTAATCAATGGCGACACAGACCACCTTTTACTATCAGTCACATTAGATACTGACTATGGTCAACGCTTAGGTTTAAATGGCCATAGAATCACTACCTCCGCAATTGTGGAGTTCGACACGCAAACCTCTGACTTAACACAAGGGTTATAAGGTCGTGAATGTGTTTGTTTGTATTTGACTACCTCCGTGGTACAAACTGTTAACCACTTGAACGCTTATCGTGAGGTCCCGGTGGAGACCGAGTTAAGAACTACGTTTTTCTTCTGCTTTTCCGTTTAGTTGTTGATTACGTATGATTTATATGTATTTTCTCTACTTATAAGTACATGTTTTTTAAATATAGCTTAACTAGTAACATAAGTCTTAAATGTACTTAGAAAAGGGCTAGTTCAATTGGTGTAATAGTGTTCTACTATGTTACTAGTAATACTGTTTTTTATTTTTATAAATAACATGTATGAGGAGGTATGAGTGTCAATGAAGAGAAAGTGGGTTGTCAGGATCGGGACAGATGGAGATCCGTATTTCTTCCTACCAGGGGAATCAGGCGTGATGTGTTTGTATATTTTTTTATTTTCTGTTTAGTTCCTTGCATTCATCCATCATCAACCAGAGACATGATTGGAGAATGGTAGATACCTGCTCTGCCACGGCGTGATGACTTGGTCATCAGGACCACCGATCAGCACCAGTCGCTTCAACCGTAGAAGGTTATTCTTGAATTCCAGAGACTTCGGAGAACTGGAACGTAAGAGTGGCATAAAATGTCCGCTCCGGCTTCGCACGGGTATAAAATATATAGCCTACTCCAATATTTAATGGATGTTATTATACAAATAAACCTTCCTCTCGAATTACTCTATCTATTAAAAAAAACCGCATCAAAATCCGTTGTGTAGTTTCAAAGATTTAAGCATGCAAAGGGACATAGAGACAAAAAAGCGACTTTGTTTTATACTATGTAGTGAAGATGTAATGTTAGTAAAGTTCTTTGTAGGGGTTGAAAAATGGAAGTCTTTTTGCTATTTTTCTCTTATATATTAAGCCTTATCCCGAGCAAGTCCGAATTGACGTAGATATCAATATGGGTCAAACTTATATCTTTAATCACCGAGCCGTGGATAGTTTCCGATCAGCATTTTGTCCTTTGTACAAATACTAGTGATCCGCTCCGGCTTAGCACGGTATAAAATATATAGCATACTCCACTATTTAATGGATATTATTATACATATAAACCTTCCTTTTGAATCACTCTACCTATTAAAAAAACCGTATCAAAATCCGTTGCATAGTTTCAAAGATTTAAGCATACAAAGGGACATAGGGACAGAGAAAGCGACTTCGTTTTGTACTATGTAGTGAAGAAACAAATAGAAACTGTCTATATATATTGCTGATACAAACCTGTCTATCTATCCTTCCCTATCGCTCAATACCTAAGAAACCTGATGTGGTGAAGATGAAAGTGACACATTACATCCTTAAACTATAACGGGACTAGTATATCATAAGAATTAAACACCTCGCTAGCGACGCGGTCGTGAATTAAAATTGAATATTAACTTGTCTAAAACATCAAAAGATCAGGTTCCACCGAGATTTGAACTCGGATCGCTGGATTCAGAGTCCAGAGTGCTAACCATTACACCATGGAACCGATGTGTTAGAACGCGAAATGAGCTATTTGCATACAGCTCAAATTACAATACACTTTTACTAGTCACGACTAACATTTACTACTACATTAAATACTATAAATTATAGTTAACTAATAACTGTTCAAAGATAAGATAATGTAGTAGTAAACTAATCAGGTAATAATTGTTGAGAAGAGAGAAAAAGAAGAGAAGAGAAAGAGAAGAGAAATTAAGAAGGCATTACAGGTAATCACTACATAGTATAAAACAAAGTCGCTTTCTCTGTCCCTATGTCCCTTTGTATGCTTATATATATACGGATTTTGATGCGGTTTTTTTAATAGATAGAGTGATTTAAGAGGAAGGTTTATATGTATAATAACTTTCAGTAAATAGTGGAGTAGGCTATATATTTTATAACCGTGCGAAGCCGGAGCGGGTCACTAGTTAAGTATATAAAATATTATCAATGCTTAAGTTAAAATGTTTTTGTTGATAACCCACGCATTACCTAATCGATATACAGAAATCATAAAACTACGATCATCTTTCCCAATATTGACGACTTACTTTCACTTGAATATTAACATATATATTTCTATCGCATAATAGGTTCATGTAATTGTATTCTTTTATATTCTATATTTTTTTTAAATACATATTCATCTTATACACTTAGAATAGAATGTTATCAGAAGTATTCTTATATGATAAAAACTCGAAAGTTTTTTTGATGTTTTTAAGTATCTTTAATATTTTTCGTTTCGAACTTTGTAAGTTTCATTTAGTTACGTGAATATATCTTTGTTTAAAATAAGGAATAGTTTATTCAGTGATAATACATTAAGATCTGATGTTAAAATAAAAGTTCGATAACCATTTAAAAACCTCTTTTCTTCATGAGCAATAACTTCATGTCCTTTAACTATTTCGGGTTCGATAGAGTCTCGAGTGACACCTTTTAAGTAATTAAAGTTTACGTTTTACTAGATAGGCAATATCTAACATGACAGTTCATGGTGCATACTAGAACCATTATCATAAATCGTGGAAATTGGTATGTAAAATATATTTTATCGGTCGAAAAGATTACGTCGAACTGTCTAAAAAACTACATCTTTTATTAAAAAAAACTCCAAAAGATCAGGTTCCACCGAGATTTGAACTCGGATCGCTGGATTCAGAGTCCAGAGTGCTAACCATTACACCATGGAACCGACTGACAGAGATTGCGAAATTAGCTAGATAGTTGCACGACATATGCTAATAATAACACGTGAAAGATATTTGAGACTTGACCCAGATATTTATCTGCATAGAAACAATTTAATATACTGTCTCGACTAATTTTGACTGCTGATAACGTACACACATACACATAACGCCCGTTACACTGCAAAAGGGTAGACAGACATAATGGATCCTCATTTGTTTCGATCCTCACAAACCACTTTTATTTCAATGATAACGTTTATATTTTACACTTGGCGTTTATAAGTACTTCTAACGTCACCCTGTTTCAATATGTCACCTATTTGACTGTCATATCTCTTATGGGGCGCACTGATAACGTACTATCAACAATATAAACACCAACGCTGTAATTAATTATACAAGCTTATATCGCAAAAATATAGACATCGCTGAAAGTGAATTTAAGGCCGTAATATTTAATGAGCCTATCGTCCTGAATCCGTGAACTCTACCCTCCCTTATAAAATAAATTGTTTGAATATATGTCTATTACAAACGTAATCATATATATAAAAGACTAGACAAACGCGTTCACAAGCATTAACCACTGCGGGGTAGTCAGAGGTTCAGGTGTCCGTGTTCGCATGATTAATGCAAAATCAGAAAATCTCATTTCCACAGGTACATGCTGCGAGCTTTGAACTCCGTACCCGCTGATACAGAGTCAAGTCTCCAATGACTGAGGTACGCCGAATTTAATTTATGTTATAAACATTTCATCAATGTACTATTTCATATCTATATTCAGCTGCATTGAGTACTAACTATCTGGTTAACACGTGGGTTCGAGGTGGCCATAGAATTACTACCTTCGCAATTACGGAGATGGACACCGGAATCTCTGACTACCCCATAAGCGTTAATGGTCGTGAACGCGTACGCATTCAGCTGCACATAGATAAACAAAATATAATAAAATCGCATTTAGCACAAATTAAAAGCACAATACTCACTCCAAGTAATTATTAATATAGGGCAGGTACACACTGTAGTAAGTGAACAGTTTCTGATGGTAAGGGTCGTTCCAGTAGTTTCCAACTGAGGTGTGTTGTCCTACCCTCGAGTAGAATAGCTCATAAGCTGTGTCCTTTACTAAATTCGGGAATACTAAGTGAAGGAAACCGGCTGGAAGAAAAAGGATTGAAAGTTTTGTGAATTAAGTTTCGTAAAATGTACGTATACATTCACATTATGTTATATAGTGTCGTAAAATGTACGTATACATCCACGTTCTTTATTCCCTTGCAGATATAATATCTTCTAGGCCACTGTTTAGCATGGATATTGTGATTTCGATGTTGTACCGGAAAATTGGTGACCGGTAGCTAGCCTATCACCCAATAGATTAATTAACCTCTGGTCCCTTAGTCGCCTCCTACGACATGGCGGCAACGGTAGCTAGTTAGATTTTTTGAAGTCCCAGCTAGCACAGAACAAAGTCGAAAACTTTCATAAAGGATCTAGGGGTATATGGTATCTACTGGGCGATATTCCATATTCACCAATATTCCATATGACATCAAAGCCCATACAAGCATCATACATGTTAATAAGTGAGCAAAAAGATGTGAGAAGGTGAACGAAAGGAATTAAGAAAACGTAGAAAATCCTCCACAAGCACAGTATAATAAACTGCCATCTATTAAATGTTCTTGGAATTATTTAGCTTTGACTTACCTCCATATTGGCCGCCTTGTGGAGAGCTAAGCGATATAAATGTATCCACAGTTACATTCGAAAAAGTTTGCACGATTCCCCTTGCAACTAAACCTCCTTGAGAGTAACCTGCAACATGGAGGATGATTGTAAATAAATCTACTCTCTATTTAAAACAGTATTGGAGCAAAATTGGAATAGATAAAACAATGGCTCTTATCCATTTAAGGAAACACATCAACACTATAGTGTATACACTTCATCACCAATATACCTTTTTTATAGGTTATAGGTTTACCTCTCTTTTTTACCATTTTAAGTACTCTACTGTGTCATATTATAAAAATAAATATAGTGCTGTGTATGTATAAAAATATACATAAACAGCAATACATAAAAAATTATATAAATTTTTGAAACTGAGGCAAACATAAGAACTAAGTTTCCGAAATCATTTTGCTCTGCTAGTTATGCCTCTATTGTATATAATATTTGGGTTTGTGTAGAGATTTTTACAGATTAGTTTACAGACTAAGAAAACTTAAATGTATATTGATTATAAGTATAGTTTTTGATTAAATTTTGTTTCATAATTGTACATATTATAATAGAAACTAAAGATTCATATGAATTTAAAATAATTCCTCAATTATTTTAAATAACTATGTAACTTCATGCTGAGACTTATTGTAATAATTGTTACACCCTATTTATGCATGTGTCATAAAAAAAGTTTCTTTGTCAATTTCTACGATAGTAAAACTGTTTCTTTCCTATATTATTGGAAAAATTATATTCAAATACATAGTTACCTATAATGTTGATTCCCTCTGGATGTTTAGCCGAGATGTTGGCAACATCATTACCAATCTCCAGCACTTGATGCCACATAGTCTCCAGACTAGACCACCCTTCAAAACGGTCCACATTGTATATCACTGTGCCTGGATGTTTCTAAAACAAATAAATATTTATTAAAGTGGATAGAGGAACAGGTAATAGTACTTCTAAATGTCGACATGGCTTACCACCTGTCACTTTGAGTACTGACTATCTGGTAAACACATGGTTTCAATGTGGCTACAGTATTACTTACTAACTACTTCCGTGATTGCAGAGATGGAAACCTGAACTTCTGACTACATAGCAAGGGTTAATGGTTGTGAACGTCTTTGTGTTGTCATTCTGTCCACCTTTTTTGGGATTATGGGTGGATTTTTAGTTACGATAGATCAAGGATTGTTTCAATCAATGCGTATTGCATTGACCTCAATACAGATAATGTTTGACGTAATGAATCTAAGGACTAGTGATAAAATTTGTTTTCCCTATTATCTTAATTATATGACTGTCAGTGTTTGTTTCAGTAAATTTAAGTAATGTTAAATTCTAATTAAGGACGTTACAAAAACATGCTAGACTTTAGATAAAAATAATATTGATGTCATGATTATAAGAGATTGAGAATGAATGGAATCTAAATTTATAGGACATGCTAATAACCTAAGAGTATTATCAATGCATCATAACTTTTATTGTCATGTTATAATATATGTTATAATGTGGTATCTGAGATCTGTAGATACGCCTTTTCACACATGTATAATCAATCCACATATTTTGCCAACATCAATAACAGATTTATGTATACTTATGTAGTAATAATGATATAATCAATGACATTCCAGTCATATTTTCACTAGTTAATTGATAAATTGTTTTGTCTCTAAAACCAAAGTTTAACGGCCTCATTATCAATTTGGTGATCCATTCATGAATTGAGGACATGTTCTGATGTCCTCTGCATTGTTATGCTAAGCGACTTTACCAGGTGAAGTTAAAAAATGATTGTCTAGAGCAAAAACATACCTAAATATATCTCATCACTATTATTCACTTAGCATACTTTGTTTCAAAGGATATATAGATTTTATGACAATGTATTCCAAATAAGTATAACTATTATAACAATTTACCAAACAGAACAAAAAAGACAGGTACATGAAATAAAGGCAGACTAGCTTCATTAAAAAGACAGCAGGACGGACCTCAACAAGACTGCTTGCAGATCAATCATGAGCAAAAGAACAACATTCTGCAGTGGACTTATTTATACTGGATAAGATATTTCAACCTTTAACTAGATGATTAATAACTAACAGGACTTTTTGCATATGTTTTTATATAATAAAGTTACCTTTATTAACACGACGTTTCATTATATAAAAACATATGCGATAAGTCCCGTTAGTTATTAATCATGAGTAAAAATCACGAATCTCTTAAAACTTTAACTAGATGTTTCTCAAATGTCCCATTATAGCTCAACTGTAGTTTGTGGTTTTAAAAAAATGTTAGTCATTTAGTATTGATGTTCCAACAAAACAATTATTATATTCAATGTTCCTTCGCCCTAACTATAATAGCACCACAAATAAATTACACTCAGTATATTAAGATAAAATTCTGGGTTTGATTACCAATATATTGTTTCAGATTATAACAGGGTGTACCACCTTAAGCTGAGGGAGATGTCCAGTTTTAAAAAGACTATATAACTTTTAATAGAAATATAACAATTACCTCTTCTATCCTCTTTTTAATCAACTCCATACTACCAGATCCTGTCATGATTCCATGTATCAAAACCACAGGTTTATACATCACACACTCAGTAATCAATATAGATAAAATAATTAAAATATGTTTCAGCATTTTGAAATCCTAACTGTATCTCTAAAACAACAAAGAAAAAGTTATCTAAAGCAAAAGTAATGTACGAATTACTAAAAATTAATCCGATAGCTTGCTAACTCTGATGACTATTATAAAACAATATTATAATGACGACAATACAACTGAACTTTATTTGATGAAAATGTAAAATACGTAAATAAACAGCAGCAGCTGATGTGATTTCCTTTATTCTACTTTTTTGGCATATCTTTGACAAGACTACTAAAATAAACTAAAACGTCAGTTTCATTTTGCTGCTGTAATAAAAAAAATGCAACTCGCTCGTGTCTGTCTGTTTATTTTGTGGATGTTCTTGCATGATCCATACAGTGGTCCATACTGGTCAGTACTGTATAGTATTAGAGATCCCGCCACATAAGGTGGCAGTAGCCAAACTTGGAACTAAATTTGACGTTACCGCCATTGCGTGTTATTTTGTATGAAAGGTAAATTTAGTATTACCAGCGTTGTGTTTTTTGCCCACTCTTTGTAATTTTTATGTTTGTTAAGGGTGATTATAATAAATTGATTTCCGGAGTTTCTTGTTAGTTCTTCTCCAAGCTAGGGTCTCCGCTGATCTAACCTCGGTAAAAAATATGTAAAGACAATGCTCAGTGCCATGTTTGAAATAATAGTTTTAAGAGATTCGCGATTTATACTCATGATATAAGATATAAGGGTGTGTATAAGATTGATTGCAGCTGTGGGAAATCCTACGTCGAACACACTAAACGGTCTATTGCGGACAGAGTGAAGGAACACATAATATATGTAATATATAATAAGAAGGATAAGTCCCGTTAATTATTAATCATGTTTGAAATAGTTTAATAAACATATTTTGACTTTGATATATTAATTTGTTTTATTTGAGTTTATAGCTCTGCAACCAAAGACCGTTACAAATGAAACCTATAATGTATCGAGCCGTATGGCACAGTGAGTGCTAGTTTTGGCGTGTTTACTGGTAACACTGAATTACGCGACTGTGGCGACGCCTCCAACTGCCACCTAATGTGGCGGGATCTCTATATTATCTGTGCAGTGGTTAATTATATTGAGAAATGTTTCAATTTAAGTGATACACATTCAAATTAAGTTCTTTCTATTAAAACAATGGTGGTATAAGTGAATTGCTTTCAAGTGCAAAACGTGTTAAAATACGAAACTATTATTTGATTAGGTTATTTTATAACCTCTCACTAGTGTATTAATTTTAATTAATAACAGTAACAATTCACAATGCCTGCAAAGACATCTTTGCTTGAACAATTAAAGCAGTTACAAACCCCACAGACATCCATTTACAAAGATGCAAAGAAGAAACCGTCTTTACTCTTTGATCCTCAAGAAGCTGCTCTCAAAGACCGGGATACGTTTTATGAGATCGGTCTTAGTGGTTTGAAGGAACTGATAGCATTGTACGAAGGTTTCAGAGTGTACGAAGACACTCTTTTCAGTTTGTCTTCTAAAGACTTTGAGCGCTCAGTTCAAACGAAAGAAATCAATGACAATTTAAATGAAACAATTGAGAAGTTCTTACTACAACTATCGCCCTACTTCCTGTTACAACCGGCCCACAAAGCACTGGAATGGCTCATCAATCGTTTCCATATAGAGAAGTATAACCAAGATGCTATAATGGAATTAATTTTGCCGTACCATGAGACAAATATTTTTGTCCGTTTTATCCAGCTAATTACCCTAGGGTCACACAAAAACAAGTGGCATTGGCTTATGCCAGTGGAGAAGTCTGGTCAACCTCTGACGAAGCAAGCCTTGTTCAGTCAATGCAAGACAAGTCCGGGAACATTACAAATGATTGCAAAGACTACTGAAAAGTATGTTCAACAGTATGGTGAGAGGGCTTCACAGCTCACAACTGTGTTCGCTTTCTTTTCTTCTACCGCTATAGGTACGTTAGACAGTGTGAACCGAGTTAGCGAGGCCTTGATGAATGCATTGCTACCTACAATAGTAGTAGCTATACAATCGGATGTGAAAGATTTCCGTTCCTCCGGCTATGTTATACTGGGATACTTAACATCCAAAGTACCTATAAAACAGGATACAATAAATGAAATAGTTTGTATGCTGATTAACTCTGAAATTGATCCTCCGTACGAGGTTGTATTACTGACAAACCTGATTTATAGTACACAGCATCATGTGAAGAAAATAGCAGATGTTATACTAGACGAGTTATCGCTAGACAGAATGGTTGTCATTTGTAAATACCTGAAGAGACTTATAGAACAGAAGATCAATGTGATTCCGTTTGTGACCAAGTTTCTTTCGAGTATCCTGCCATTGATTCAAAGCAAGAATGAGGAGTTTATCAGATTCTATTATTTGCCTGAAACTCTTGTTGAGATCGTTGATTTCAAAACTCAACATCCTGAAAAGGTGATCAAGTAAGTAAATTGTATTTATTCATTTTTTGTTTTGATAAACACATGCTTTTTTATGATTATGAAAGTGAGTGTATGTGCATAACTATGTATCGATTAAGATTGGAAATAATCAGTTCTTGGAACATGAAATACCACCTCAACTCATCAGTAACATTGAATACCCCCTGTCACATTGGTTGTTCACTATCTTCAAGTATTTGTTTCATGTGGCAATTACAAAGATGGGCCTTTGAAACCTAACAACCCTATAAAAGCTATCATTAGAAATTTTGTACTTACAATTACTTCTTACTTTCACAGTAATAAATAATTGTACTAATTTTCAAAAGAATTGCTACAACTTTTAGTTGTAAGTTACAATATTCTCCTTATCCGTTATTTATGTTTGTATTTAAAAACATTTCAGATGCATCATTGACTGCTATCAAACTCACCGAACAATGGAGACAGATGGCAACGAAAGTGACCTTGAAATCTTGGAAGAACGTCCCTCTGATGAAAAGACCTTACAGTGGTATTCCAAACTACTCAAAACTTTAGAGGACAATTACCCTGACCCTTTCGACAGGGTTGTCACAAAAGAATTGACTAAAACCGAGCAAGCTAAGCTAGCCAAACTACTAAGCTTCAAACCAGCTATATCGCATTCAGTTGGCAACTACAGTTTGTTTGAGAACCTCAACCATACAAATCCAGTGTTCCGTACTGAAGGCATTAGGTATATTTGTGAGAACTTTGACAAGTTGAAAATTGAGAGCCTAGACTTTGTTAGGGAGTCTATTATAAATAGGTTCTATGATGATGATCCAGATGTTGTGGCAGCGGCGTTAGAGATACCTATTGATAATTTGAAGGAGGTTTTAAATGAAATAGATCTAGGAAATGTATTTGTTAAGATCATTTCAAGAGACTTGAGACATTTTAAGAAGTGGAAGCCGATTATTGATGATGCAGTGACAAAGTTCTGTGAACTTGATGTGTTGCCTGTTACGCAAGATATAGTGCTAGCTGTGTTGCCGCACTTGTTTCCGAATGATGATAAGAAAGGTGCAATTTCGGTGAAAATAATCAAGTCTAAATGGGGACAGAAATTTGAATTGACCAGAAAAGTAGGCATTGAGCTAGCGAATTGTAGAAACAATTCTTGCAAAATAATTTTGAAGACAATGTTTGATATGATTTCACAGAAAAGGGTTAACTTTGATACAATCCTAGACCTTAATACTTTGAACAAAACAAACACGCTGGAAGTTTGTTATTATCTGTTGCTAAAATCGGCGACCATGGAAAAATTCGAAGATATAAGTGACGCATTAAATCTTTTACTGAACACGATACAAGATAAGAAAATCGTAAGGACTTCTGACGAACAAACCCTTAGTGGTACTCACATGCCAGAATTAGGCATTTTGGCTAGACAGGACCTGATATTATTCGAATTTATGGAGTACTTATTCTTGAGAATGATAGAGAATTTGCCTGTAGATGAAATAACGAAACCCTGGTGTAATATTCTAGATACGCCCCAAAGAATCTTGGTTCGCAAACTGACAGAGATCTGTGTTTTGGGCTGTTACATTGACGTCTATGAGCAACAGTATTCGGTAATGTTACAGAAACTTCTCAACAAGTTTTGTTCGAACCCTATTGAGAAAATCCAGTATCTAGCCAACTTTGCCTGTGGGCATATCTTGTACGCATCCAACCCTACAGATGTCATATCGCCGGAACTACAAGTTAGAGCTCTCGTACTTATTGAAACTTATATAAAAAGAAGCGAAAACATAAAATGGCTGTCAGACTCTGATGTTTTGCTCCTAATGGTTCTGTTTGATTTGAACAACCCGCTCGAAGTAATAAGAAAGCTGGCTGTCAATATTATGAAACTGATTAAAGAGAAGAGTTTCAAAAATACGAATGTAGTGTTACTGGATAAGTTATTAGAACATGAACAAGCTTTAATAATGGATGGTAAACAATTACCTATAGTGCTCAATACTATTCTAAGCAAAGATAAAGCATTGAAAACTAATGCACTGAGCAGATTATTAAATGTTGTGACAAGTGGAAGTCCGCCGCATATTATAGCAGAATTATTAACTGTGTTAAACAAAGTGAATACAGCTAAGATTTTCACGCAAATAGTATCATGTATAGAGCCAATACAAGCAGCTTTGAATGACCCTGAAAAGACTATGGTACTAAAAATATATGAATCCAAAGTGCTCAGGAATATACTGAGTAGAATAGACGAAAATACTGTTGAAGCGTTTAGTAAGGATAAAGTTTGGGAGTACATAGAATTCGCATTGAAAGAGTACAGAGAATGTGTCTTGCAGAGTGATTTAACAGAAATCAGTCCAGCAGTTTTAGCCATGGAACAATTAACTGATGAGGTCTTCTCCGTAGTGCCTGACGAAAGACGGTCACAGTTAATCCAGCTCATATGCACTGCAGGTGCTCTGAGTAACAATCCAAAAATATCGAGTGTAGCTTACAAAACCGTTAAGAAAATCCACATTAAATTTGATGACTTCAAACCGATTCTAGAGGAAATGCTGAACGCAGTAGATCCGAATGCAAATGCGCAGAAGAAAACCAAGTCAACAACGGTTGCTATGCTCTCGTATGAATTAGCCGAAACCAACGAATGGAAAGTGGGTATATGTATGCTGGAATACGTGCAGAATAAAAAGAAAATGACAGTTGACACGGGCTTTGTCACTCTTCTTTTCAAACTGCTTAACCGGTGCCTCAGGTTTGAAGAGCAATCTTATGTGGAGTATACCAAGCAACTAATTCTTTCTTCCCTTTGGTATTACTGTAAGAAGTTCGTGAATGATAAGGATAAGGAGGAAATGCAAGCAGTCAAGTCAGTGTTTGATGTGGTGTCCGTAGTCCAATGTATAAGGGGTACACAGAACCCACAAACGCACCACCATGCTTTGATTCTCCTGTCTCACGCTGCTTACTTGATTCCGGACCAAGTGTTGCACCATACGATGGAGATATTCACCTTTATGGGCTCATCCGTTCTTAGACATGACGACGCTTATAGCTTCCAAATTATTATCAAAATAATAGAGACTCTAATACCGATATTGGTCAAACTAGATAAAGATATCACTGAATATAGTGAAATAGAGTTGGCAAAGCTTCAGAAACGAGTAGTGCCTGTGTTGAGAATCTTCGCAGATGTAGTTTTGCATGTACCAGAGCACAGAAGACTTCCACTCTTCAAGAAGTTGTTAGAGACCCTAGGTCCGGACCAGTTCCTTTGGATGTTCATCGCTCTGCTTCTAGAAACCCATGTGGTGCATTTCAAGGAAAAGAAAGAGAAGAGCAGGCCCAGTAAAACACTAGCTGATTTGGAAGAACCAGTGAACAGAATAGATTTTGGACAAAGCATCATTTTGGAGTTCCCACCAGAGGTCGTTCTTGAGAACTTTATTAAACTGATGGTGTATTTGAAATCCTTGCCGATGCAAAAGGATGAAGAGAGCATGGACACCGATGTGGACCCTAGCGAGATATTTAGCGTCAATGGACACACGGCTCTTCAACTAAGGCACTACAAATACGTGATAATCACGTTCATGAACACGTGTCTGTCCTCGTCGAGATTCATTCATCACGTGAGTCAGTGTTCTGACGTGCCAACTATGGAAGGGCATTACAAGAAGTTTATTGTCAACATTCTAACTTTCATCCAGAGCATTTCGAAAGCCGGGGACGAGAAATCGGCAAAATACTGGCGAGTTATGCTTCACCACAGCTACGACTTAGTAGATAATACGAATAACTTACTGTCAATCAATATGTTCCTCTCCGTTGTCAGAGGTTTGTTGAAACACACTCTGCAGACTGTGAGACGAAAGGCAATGGAACTACTGAACTCAAAAATACAATTCAACAAAGAATTTTTCGAGAACGCTGATAAAGATCTGCTATACTCGCTTTTACCCGCCCTTTTAGACATAGTTCACACCATAGACAAGGAGGATTCTACCATAAAAAATGTGTCCGAACAAGAGATTGAAACCAATCAACAAACAGCTTTACTGTGTTTGAAACTCCTTACAAGAATGCTAGCGAGCGAGAATCCGGAACCTTTCCTACCCGTTCTAGAAACAATAACAGACTATACAAGCAACCAGAACATATCAGGCAACGTTATGGCGTCTATAGTTCTATGTCTGGCTGAATTGTGCAGTAATCTCGAAGCGAATGCATTAAAAAGTCTACGCACATTTATGCCTAACCTACTAAAAATCCTTAAGAACCAACGTAAGGCAGAAACACCGGATTTGATACTGTTAAGTACGGTGACGGCTCTAGCAAAAATCATAGAAAGTCTTCCATTATTCCTGAGTCCGTATTTGCAGAAGATTTTGTACGAATACTCAACTATGCTATCGAAGTGGTTACAGCATGATCAGGAGTGCAGTAAAGTGTCAGCTATTATGACTAAGTTGATGAATATAAAGAAGAAAATAGCGACATCTATACCGCCAAGGGTTTTGATCCCAGTTATAAGTGAGACTCATAAACTGTTGCTAAGCAAAGAATCGTACGAAGCAATAGGACCGGTTATGTCAGTCTTAGCGGATAGTTTTGCCAATGTCACGCCAGCCGACTTTACAGTGCTGCAGGAAGATTTAACTTCATTCTTCCTAGGTGCATTAGAACTGAGAATTTCTACCATAGACAAAGGGGTCGATCCAGAGGTCATACATAAAGCGGAAGAGGAAATCATCAATGCTCTAGTTTGCTTAGTGTTGAAAATGTCAGAGAAAAGTTTCAGACCCCTTTACTACAGGACTTATGATTGGTCGATGCGCAAAACTGGAAAGAACAAGGACCGAATCATCACGTTTTATAGGTAAGATACTATGGTTTAATATGTTATAATACTATTCTGGTTCTAATCTGGGACGTAAAAAGAATGCTAACTAGCTGCAGTTCTTCCTGGTATGTCGTAAGAGGCTCCTAAGGGACTAGAGGTATATGAAATCTATTAGGCGATAGGCTTGCAACCCGTCACCAATTTTCCATTTTACATTACAACCCTAATATTTATGCTTTAAAGCGACCTAAGAAAAATATATCTCCAAGGTTCTGTCCACCCAGAAAGGAGCTAAAGAACGTAAACGTATACGTAATAAGTAGTAGATAGAAGTGTAAAATTAATAAATTGTAAATATAATTTAGCTATAAGCAAGCTTCTTAAAAGAGGGATTCTCCGAGGGAATAAAAATATAGATAGATATAAGCATATGAACTTTTTACTAACATAACATTTCCTCTATTTCAGATTAACAGCCGCCCTAGCTGACAAACTAAAGGGCCTATTCGTGTTATTCGCTGGAAACCTAATCAAAAACGCAACACAACTTCTCGACGCCTGCAACACGAGCAAAACCGAATCCCTACACTTTGAAAGCGAAGAAAAATGCCTCCAACTAGTACATTACATACTAAAGACCCTCAATATAGTTTTCTTATACGATAGTCACCATTTTGTCAACAAGGATAGGTTCGAAACTCTCATGCCGGCTATTGTGGATCAGCTAGAGAATACGCTGGGAGGGATAAACACCCTTCAGGCCAGGGCGAAAGAGTTGCTTATCCCGTGCATTTCTCAGTTTGCGGTCGCCACGGCGGATGATTCGTTATGGAAGCTGTTGAATTACCAGATTCTGCTCAAGACCAGACATAATGATGCGGAAATTAGGTAAGGTTTTGAAATAGATAAATGAATTAGTAGATCTATTATGCAGTTTGTAGACAGAACCTTTGAGACGTAAAATCTTTTTTTTTATCTCGTCTATAAAGACAGCCAGCAAAATCGTTATTATCGTCTCAGGCTAGAACATATTTTTTTAATATTACATATTAATTCTCTAATGTCTTATGATCAACACCAAAGTACTGTCCACCCGTACAGGAAATAATACAATACTAGCGACCCGCTTCGGCTTCGCACTTCTGACTATTTAATGGATGTTATTATATGTATAAACCTTCCTCTTGAATCACTATCTATAAAAAAAAACCGCATCAAAATCTATTGCGTAGTATCAAAGATTGAAGCATACAAAGGGACAGGGAAAGCGACTTTGTTTTATATACCATGTAGTGAAATGCACTACATACTATCAACAACAGCTACTTACATACTTTTTTTGCAGATTGACAGCGCTGGACGCTCTGGTTTCCATGGCAACGCAGTTAGGGTCCAGTTGGCTCCCTCTATTGGCGGAAAGCGTCCCCTTCTTGGCCGAACTTCTAGAAGATGGCGAGAAGATTGAACAAAGCACCAAAGAGGCCATCAGGAAACTAGAAACTGTTTTAGGAGAGCCTCTAGAGAAATATTTCTAATGTGTATAATAAAATAAAGAAATAAATGTCATTTTATGGTTTAAGTTGGTTGACTTAAATGATAAGAGAACTTTGATTGCTGTGTTTTATTTAATTCATTATGACTAGCAACAAAAGTTTTTATTCGTAAGTTACATCAACTGAAATATTGTAGTAGGGCTAAAATAATATAATTTAAAAAGCTTTATTGGTTATAACGATATATGAATGATGATCGATTTCCGTCTAATAACTCCTGAACTATAAAAGTATGCATTCCCTTTATAATTTCCTAAGGTGTGGACGGAAAACTTGACTTGCAGTGTGTTATTTTGTCAGCCATGTCACTGTTTCCATTAAAATATGTTTATGCTTAGCGTATAACCTAAAACAAACTAAAAATACATTAGAACTATCCCAAGACAATATATATTGCTACTGAATACAATATAATACATTGACAATCGCATTATATCATCCATCTAATATGCACTTTAAAACATTGGCATTAAAACATAATAAAGCTGACTTAAAAGCTATATCTCTAAGCTTATATATATTGTGGAAAGGGAGGTGAAAACATGCACGGCAGCATATTAACAAGAGAATACAGAGATTTTAATCTGCTTAAAACATCTAAATGCGCCTGGCGGTTACATCTGCGCAAATTAATCCGATAATGCTTCTGTTACAGTCAGAATATAGGAATATGTGAACGTTATTTTGCTCTGTACTAGTCTGCAAGTGGATGTAATGCAATATAGCTGCCAGTCTGCTTGATATATATTGGATTGAATGGCCAGGAACTTTTATATTTTGCTGCTAAAAAGGTATCTTTTTAGGTATATAATTTTTACTTTTAACCAAACTACACAAATAATAATAAAGGTACACTACACAACACACAACCTACATTCAAAATCATGTTACAAGATAAACCCCAAACATAACATACAAATAATGTATACAAATGCTTCTGAACTATATTTTTCCTTAAATTTCAAATTAGACTAAAAAAGTCTGTCAGCGCCTGCTATAAAAGTCTGCAAAGAATGTGCAAAATACCGAGGAGAATCGCTGTTACTTACTTTCTGTTAAAGTCAAGAGTACAGATAAAACACATTATATGATACACTGGTGAATCATGAGGACATTAGTAGATTAAACTGTGATACGTTCATATTACGTAACCTCGGTGAGGGTGGAGCCATTATAATATTTCAAGGAGATTATAACCTACAACAATCTACTGTTTTGCTTCCGTACTAAGCATACACGTAATGCTAATGCGTTTACTGTGTTTGTTTTTAAGTTATTACGTAAATGAAATAATTGTATATGGGTTTATTACCTATCAATCCATAAATAATTAAAAAGTATGTAATTTTTGTTTTATTTTATCAAATATGTATGATGCATAAAATTTCAATTACGTTCTCCAATAAAGATCATTTATTGCTAAATATTATAAAAACACGAGTCTGTGATACTTGATAAACTTACCACAAATCATACTGAATGTAAAGCGTATTGTAAGCCTGTACGTTGTTTTCGCTCACTCACATATCAGCCGAAATAGCTCAGTTGGGAGAGCGTTAGACTGAAGATCTAAAGGTCCCCGGTTCAATCCCGGGTTTCGGCAAACCTTTTTGCTATTTTTTTCCGCTTATTTTTATCATTATAAGTCTTATTTATTGTTTACTGGAATAAGTGATTAAAAATTATTATTAAAAATCCATATTTTTTTGTATCTTTTGTACTCGTACAATGAACGTTATATGAAAAAACTAACAACAAATATATTTTTATATATATTCACGTTTAACACAACTCTACACAATGACGTAGAAATTATTATATATCCGATTTATCCGACTACTTACTCGTGTATGTAGGTATATAGCACACATCATAATTAAAGTAAACAATAATAAATTTTTTTTCTGTGCAACTACTCGACTAAATTTATTTATATAATTTAAGTTTGTAAGTAAGTATATGTTTTAATCTAGAGTGATCTAGATAAGAATTACATACATATATATTGTATACAGTTTTTGTGTTCACTTTTATTTATTTTGTGCTTAAGTGAACACGTGAAAAAAAATTATTCAGGACCAAAGTTTCATAAAGTATCTATAGGTTCTGCTGCCCCTCACAAATAATAATAAAACCGATGGGCTAGCAATCTGCCAACAAGGTTTGATATGACATAACAACTCAAATAAATGTGCTAAAAAAACTATGAGATATTGTGTCTCCAAGATTCTACTCACCATAAAGGGATTAAATGAATGTATAATTGTATGTCTGTATTGCTGTGTGTTAGAGCATACGTTTCAATAGAAATCAGACCAATACATTCGAACCTAATGAGATCAGTCGGATTGATTGGTACTACACTCACAGAATGTGTATGGTGCTCACTAATGAATCACACCTAATTAGTAGCTGAAACGCACTGGATTCCGCTGATTAGGATCATTTATTTTGACTCCATTGTTTGTCAATACAGACACACGTTTACTTATATCCGCCGAGTGTGTATGAGGAGGTATATGAGTGTCTATGATGCGAAAGTGGTTTGTCAGGATCGGAACCACGGGACAGATGGGAATCTGTGATCTCTAACTACCTCTCTACAGGGAATTAGGAATGATGTGTATGTATGTATGTACACACGTTTTTTATAATAATAATTCATAATAAAGTTTACCATTCAACCATTAAGATTATGTCGGCGAGAGTACAAACACTGATGCCATGGCGTTTGCACTTATTGATATTCCTTAGCCATGGTTATACCAAATATCCTGTGCTATATAATAACTAGCTGCCATTCTTCCCGGCATGTAAAAAGTGACTGAAGAACTGGGGGTTAATGGTATCTATTAGGCTAGCAACCTGTCACCAATGTTCCATATGTCATCACAACCCCAATATTCATGTTAAAAAGTGACCTAGGAAATATATCTCCGAAGTTCTGTCCTCCCCATAAGTGATTGAAGGACGCCATTGTACAATGGGCAGTAGCCTAAACCTATAAAAATTAATATTCAATGGATTTCGTGTTGATTAAAATATAATTGGGTTTCGAAATCCGAAACTTGATACGTTATTATGGATGCATCCGATTGCAAACCAATGAATACTGATAGACGGCTTCACACGCACTGAAAACAATTTCATGGACCAACCGTGCTAGTCTGGGAGGTTAATAGGTTAATCAGCTGTCAATCTTCTTGATGGTTGAGTTTTATGTGGAGTTCGTTTTACTACTTACTCTTGTATCAAACGTTACAACTTGTAATTTATATATTTTTAATGCTTATATTTCATGTGTCCCGTGCTAGTTTGGGACGTAAAATCGATGCTAACTAGCGTCTAGCTGCCGTTCTTCCCGGCATGTCGTAGAAGGTGGCTAAGAGAACAGAGGTACATGGAATCTATTGGATGATGAGCTAGCAACCATTATTCTATATGACATCACAACCCATGTTTTCGTGTTTCCAAGGTATTGTCCACCTCAAAGGGATTAAAGTCTATTAATGTAGTCCATAGCATATTTTATGTGTTTTAAAATACTAAAATAAATCGTAATTATTATAATGAACGTTCTTCCCAGCATGTCGTAGGAGATGGCTAAGAGAACACAGGTACATGGAGCTATGAGCTAGTACCCTGTCACCAATGTTCCATGTGACATCACAACTCCATTGCTAAAAAGCGACCTAGGAGATATTAAATCTCTGAGGTTCTGTCCACTCCGAAAGGGATTGAAGGACGTGAATGTATATGTATGTATTACATATATGTCACATAATGTTTTATGTTTTTTGAATATACTAAAACAAGACGTAAATAGTATACTTAATTATAATTCTTGCGAGCTACTAAAACCTTTATTATACAAGTTTTTTCAAGAAATCTCATTAACAGCTCGAAATTATACCGAAAATTGCCCTTGGTAAATATTCCAATCTCGCGTTTCAACAAAAGAGGACAAATGAGAAAACTTGATTCGACTTGTGAGTTGCTGAGTGATTTAAATGGATCTCTACCTACCTCCTATTGTCTTGAAGGCTTTATATAATCCCTTTTCGATCAACTTCCTTACTAATTGAAGTCAACTTTGTAGGTAAGTTATAGGTATCAATTAATAGTGAATTTTCCGTAATCTACCTTTATTGGTACCTACTTATAATAATACTAGTGACCCGCTCCGGCTTCGCACGGGTATAAAATATATAGCCTACTCCACTATTTAATGGATATCATTATACATATAAACCTTCCTCTTGAATCACTCTATCTATTAAAAAAAACGCAACAAAATCCGTTGCCTAGTTTCAAAGATTTAAGCATACGTACAAAGGGACATAGGGACAGAGAAAGCGACTTTGTTTTATACTATGTAGTTGATAGTCACGTCTATGTATCCAATACTATACAGCCCATTATACTTGTATTTACCCATAGGCCCTTCTTCGTCTCTTACAACATGCCTAAAGACAAGCTCTCATACTTAGGCTATAACATTCTTTTTATCTATAGAAGTAAATATATTAGATATTGGGCGATGAACTAGCAACCTGTCACCAATGTTCCATGCTGACATCGAAACCCCAATATTCATGGTGATAAGTGATCTAGGATTATACCTCCGAGGTTCTGTCCAACCCGAAGAGCTTTAACGGACGTGGGTGTAAGCATATATATATTTCTTAAATATTACGATGATTATTAACCTTAAACGAAATTACCAAAAGGTATAGTATTCTTATATCTGTGCCAAGGGGCTACTTCAATTGGTGCAATAATGTCCTAAATATTATACATACATACATACACATCACGCCTGATCCCCTGTAGAAGGGTAAGCAGAGATTACGGATCCCCATTTGTCCCGATCCTGACAAACCACTTTCGCTTCATTGACATTCATCCATCCTCTCATACACTCTCGGCGGTTATAGGTACTCCTAACGTCACCTTTTTTTTTAATATAGCGTCTATCTGACTGTTATATGTCTTATTAGGCCGGCCCCTACGTAACCGTCCTTCCACTTCACTCATATATATTCCTTTTGTCAATCTGCTATCATTCATCCTCATAACATGTCCAAACCATCGAAGCATGCTCTTTACAATCTTAGTCTACATCTTCTTTCAAACCGCATATTATTATGATACTATTTTCGTCTCACACTAAAAGAGCTATGTATACCATTATCCATTTTGGCTGTTCGTCATAAAGGTCAGGTTACAAACTAGATGTTGTGGTCAGAAAACTAATGGTGTGTCATGCCAACGCTGCCCGAATGTTGCCGGAGTGATTTTGGGCCACTGCTCAAATTGAATTGATGTTACGAGGCTTGATAGATGAAGCAACGAAATCTCTTTTCTATGTTCTTTTATTGATTGTGTTTTGTGTAGCGAAATAATAATAATAATAATAATAAAAAGTGTTTATTTACGGCCACAAAAACATACACAATACAAATCGTTTACAATAAAAAGAACTTACAAACTAAGGGGTATGACTTGTGCATGTTATTGTCGCAGCAAAAGGGTTCTAACTCAGCTGGGTATGTTGCGTCTGGTGACAAACGCAACGCTGGTTTTATGTCAGAACCACTGGAGAGCAACGTTTATATTTTAAAGGAAAATGGTTAAATAGCGTGCTACGTGAATAAACAGTATAAATATATACATAGATATAAGATATGATAATGTGTGTGGATAGCAAATGCAAAGATTTAAAAACGGAATTTATTCTATAATAAGGTTTAGTATAAGTAATATAGATCTATTTATATAATATTAAAATTGATATATTATGTATTATAAATTATAAATTAAGTGTCCGAGGGGCAATAGAAGGAGCACCCGCCTCCAACTGCTGGCAGAGCAAATGTTCCCGGAGATATCGTTTAAATTTTGGTTTAGAGGATAATTGTCTTATGGGTGGGGGAATATTGTTCCAACACTTCGAGGCGGCATACCTAAAAGCTCCCCTGAAAGCGGTGGTGCGATGGCGAGGCAGAACAAGCGGTGGTACACAAGCACGGGTCGATTTATGTTGCTGGGATCGCCATGTCAGTTTCCTAAATAAATATTGCGGTTGTTTGTTTTGAATAATGTCAAAAAGTAAGCAACTGAGTAGCAGTTTTTGTCGAGATTCAATATTTAATATGTCAGAATTATTTAGGTACGGTGAAACATGGGTTCGGGGTGGGATGGGAAAACAGTACCGGGCGCACGCATTTTGTACACGTTGTAAAAGTCTACGCGTTTTCTTATAAAGGCACGGGCCATACGCTGCCAGCGCATAATTAAGCTTAGACAAAATCAAAGTCTCACACAGCTTTATCCGCATGTCCACACTCAAAAACGCCCGGCTCTGGTATAACACCCTCAAGCGATAAAAACATGCAGAAACCAGCTGCGAGACATGCTTCTCAAAACGCATCCCACTGTCCACCACGACGCCCAGGCTTCGAGCCTCCTCAACCCTGCCGATGACAACGCCATCAATATTAATACTCGGTTGCCGCGATAAAACTCTGGACACCACCCGCTGGCTGCCCAGCACCATGTACTTGGTCTTGGCAGGGTTGAGAACGAGGCAGTTGTCAACCGACCAGTCATATACTCGTTTTAAGTCGTCATTAAGTGCTTCTATGGCAGAGTCAAAGTTATTAATGTCAATATGTGTGTAGAGTTGAATGTCATCGGCATAGATATGATATTTACAGTTAGTTATGTGTAGTGCAATGTCAGAGGTGTATAAAATAAATAATAACGGACCAAGGATAGAGCCCTGTGGGACTCCCCTACTAGTCGTGTGAACAGTCGAGTGTATTATGGTACCATCTGGCCTTGTCAATGAAACTACTTGTTTACGTTCGTTTAAGTATGTGTTAAACCATTCAATTGTTAAATCACTAAAACCATAGTAAGTCATTTTTGCCAGAAGCAGGTCAATGTTCAAACAGTCAAAAGCACGAGAGTAGTCCAGTAGAACAAGTATTGTAGCGCTATGGTTGTCCTCGTTTGTCAAAATATTGTCAAATACGTCCATCAACGCAGTGGTGGTGCTATGCTGTCTCCGAAAACCAGATTGATGCAGCGGTAAAATATTGTGTTTGTGTATGTATTCTGTCACTTGTCCATGTACCACCCTCTCAAGGATCTTCGATAGATAGGGCAATATACTGATGGGTCTCAGGTCGGAGACATCAACCGGGTCGTCAATTTTAGGTATTGGCTTTATGGACGCCGTTTTCCATGAATCCGGGTAAGTACCTGACGAGATTGAAGCGTTGACAAGTTGCGTTATGGTTTCGAGTATCTCCGGCAACATCAGATGCACCATGTCCCTTGAGACCCCATCAGACCCAACGGCGTTACTCTTGATAGACCCGATCACCCTAGCCACAAACGCCTCGCTCACCGGATGCAATTCAAAGGTTGCCGAGCCATAGCGACTCGTATGAAATGTGTGGAGCAGAGCAGGCGGCGGCGAGGCCGGGCCAGGAGTGTCCAGGATGTGTAGTGCAATAGTGTTCGGGTTGTCGAAATGTGGTGGAAGGTCCTGTTTGGGCTTAAAGTCCGCAACAGAACTCTTAAGAGTTTTCCAAAGAAGTTTGGGAGTATTTAACTGTGTGTTTATGTGAAATTCAAAATAAGCCTTCTTTTCTGTGTGCATGCAAGTATGTACAAACTTCCTCAGGTCCCTGTATTCTTGCAAATGAAGGTCAAGTTTAGTGTGTTTGTATTTATTGTGTGCTTTGTTCCTCAATTGCATCAAATACCTGAGATTGCTTGTAAGCCAAGGTGTGTGTTGTGAGTTGAATGTGTAGAGTGTAAGTGGTGCGTGTCGGTCGAACAGCATAGTCACCAAAGCATTAAAATGAACTATCATGTCATTAACAGTGTTATGTCGGTGTATCACAGTCCAGTCAATTTGTCTCAAGTCTTCATTAAAATTATTTATGTCAATTTGTTTGTATGGCCGACACAGTAAAGTTTTTTTGAGCCGTTTAGGCTTAATTATTTTTATTGTCGTAGTGACAATAGCGTGGCCACCTAATTCCGGTATGTGAGTCACATCAGAGTCAATAATTCTAGTCGAGGACTGGCAACAGATCAAGTCAATAAGAGTCGCACTGTGATTTGTGTAATGTGTTGGCTGACTGATCGTGTTCCCAAGTCCCATCGTAGTTAAAAATGTCATAAGTTTCTTTGTCAAAACACATTGCGAGTCCAAAATATTAATATTAAAATCACCTAATAGAATTATATGTTCGTATGAGTTAAATGTAGTCATTGTTTCTGTTAAAGCGTCAAAGAATGTGTCTGCGTCAATCCAGCTAGGCCGATAGGCGGTGCCCACCAACACCCCCACGGAGCCAATGCAGACCTTGATCCACATCTGCTCCACGGTGGGATGGGACGACGGATGACGCAGCACTGTAGCCCTCAAGCATGTCTTAGTGTAGAAGCCCACCCCGCCGCCGCGCGCCCTGGTGCCGGGCGGCCGCGGGATGTGCGAGAGGCGGTAGCCCGGGAGCCGCGGTGCCCCGGCGCTGCCGCGGCCTCGGAGCCAGGTCTCGTTCACCGCCAGCAGGCACGGGTCTAGGTCCGCCACCGCGGCCTCGAGCTCCTCGTGTTTAGTGTTCAGCGACCCAGCATTGAACAGTCCAATTTTCAAAAACTTTTGCTTAGTCATTAGTATGTGTTTTAAAAGTCAATATAAAATGAGTATTGTATTCAAGTGAAGCGTACCACCGCGTCGCCGAGCCACAGCAAAACCTCACGAGCAAAGGACACAAAAAGATTAAATCATAAAACATTTCCCTGCGTGCAAGTATATGTAAATACTGTAAGTAATATACATATAATAATAGATTATATCCTAAAAATCCATAATAAATAGACAATACTTGTTGATAACACATATAAAATGTTAGCGTTATATTATAGATATAAAGTAATAAGATATAGTTGAAGTATATATAATGGGAATGGATAGTGTATATGTAAGTGTAATATAAAACATAAAGTGTAAGCTTGCATAAATAAATAATGTACATGTTGTGCTTCCAAGTTACAGCTACATAACATGCGCAAGTCATAACCGAACACAACCAAAATACATACAACCTATACAACAAACATACAACACGTAAAACAAAAGAAAAATAACACATAATTATAGCATAAAAACATAATAACATAACATGACATAATCTAATTAACAATAAGTAAACTATAACAAACATTCCACATTGATAATACATGAATGAGGCCCCGTCACTGAGCGGGCGCAACGCGAGTGTCAGTGATCTCCTCGAGCGCCTGCAGGCTCCGCAGCAGCAGCGGCCGGCTGGTGGGGTCGCGGCGCGCGTACACGCGGCCCTGGCGCACCCACACCGACTGCCAGCGAAAGGTGCGCAGCAGGCGCTCCCTGGCCCTCGCGAACAGCACCCTGTTCGCCTTCGTGAGCCGCTCGTTCACATAGATGCGGCTGGGCTTGCCAGCATCCACAATGCCGGTGGTGTCGATCCCGCGGCGCACACGCACAGCTGACAGCAACTTGTCACGTATGTCACGTCGCACAAACTTTACGACGATAGGTCGCGGCCTCAGAGGGGATGCGGAGGGGAGCGCAGGCGCGGTCCCTTCGGAAATTTCTTTCCCACGCTCAGTTGTCTGCGAGCGCGCAGACCCCACACGCGTCACCTCCGCAATATCTCGCGCCTCGAGTGCCACGCCCGCCTTTTGTGCAATCGTGATGACGACATGCTCCAGACTCTCGCCCTTGCGCTCGGGAACACCTGCCACATCCAGGTCGCAGACGAGCCCGGCCTGCTCCGCGTCGTTGAGCCGGTCCTGCAGACGTCGGACGGACTCGACGAGCTCGACCGGGGCCGACAACTCGGCCGGTCGCGCCCGCAACGCAGCCAGCTCATCCTGCAAACGGCGGTTTTCATCGCCGAGTGCGGAGACCCGGGCGCCAAACTGGGCGATCTCGGCCCTCATGGCGTGCTGCTCGTCCGCGAGGGCCGCGAGCGCAGAGGCCACCTCGGCCTTGACGCGCTGCGCCACCGCCTGGACGAGCCTGCCCTCGAGCTCGGTGGCGAGCTGCACCCGACTGGCCTCCAGCCGCGCATCGAAGCGCTCGGCGCTCGCCGCCAACCGAGCATCCAGCAGGGCGGCGATGGCAACAAGCGTGACGGGCGCGGCCGCCGGGGGCGACGCAGTGAGAGGCACGCCAGGAACCGCCTGCCCGAGCGCCGAGCAGTCCAAGTCCTCGCAGGACATGTCGACGGGGTCGTGCTGCCGGCGCACCGGGGTGTCATCGGCGCGGCGCCGGCCCACGGTGACATTGTCACAGCGCGGGCACCGCCAGGTGCGGCGCAGGACCTCGAGCGAGGCCGTGTACCGCGCCGCCGACATCCCGACGCAGCCGTGGTGGAAGGTTGCGCTGCAAAGCACGCACACCAGCACCTCCCCGCCTACAACCACCGTATTGCACGCCTCACACTTCATTATAAAAGCCTAATAAATGTATCCGACACTAAACTGAATTTTTGATTTTTAAAATAAATACGTTGAACTGATTTTTCACACACAACACTTATACACTTAACAATTACTAAATTTTAAACTATCCACTAAATACATGAAACTACAAACAACAAAATTAACAACGATTTAAAATATTTTGGAATTAATTTATAGAGCTTGTCTAAAACACGTATACGTGTTTTTAAAGAAATAGGGTTTATTTAACATGTAGTGTCTTTTTTATGTACATAAAATACATTCTTATGCAGGGTTACAATCAACGAAGCGAATGGCAGAACGATAAGGTATTGATAACAGATGTTAGAAAAATATTGGTGCTCTATAATAATCATAGATTCTTCCAACTATTTTAATTTATACAATACTAGCGACCCGCTCCGGCTTCGCACGGGTATAAAATATATAGCCTACTCCACTATTTAATGGATGTTATTATACATATAAACCTTCCTCTTGAATCACTTTATCTATTAAAAAAACCGCATGAAAATCCGTTGCGTAGTTTCAAAGATTTAGGCATACAAAGGGACATAGGGACAGAGAAAGCGACTTTGTTTTATACTATGTAGTGATAATATGTTCTTTCGATACTCATTCTGTACTAGATATATACATTGCATCTGACACATTCTTGCAATAGATCGAAGATTTTATTAACATAGAAATCGAAATGTTCCCAACTGAAATAGGTAGAGCTATGAACTAGTATTTCATATTTATGGGACAAGTAAGTGAAGTATCGATGTTTCTATGAATTGAAATGAACATAAGAAAATCGTGGAATGATACATTGTAGATATGATATATGACAAACCTAATTCCAACATGTTATTTGGGCAAAAGGATATTTATGTCATGTGTATAAATGAACAATGACTTGCATTATCTTGGTAATTTGCACGCGAACTAGTTTGAACCACAAACCAAACACTATGCTCCATCGTATCCTTTCTTAACAAAAATTTTACATGGATTATTAGAACAGGTTTTCGGCAACTCAAATCCAGCGCTTAACAAATGGGGACTCTTTCACTGTTTACAAGAACTGAGTAGGTAGGTACTTATCATGACATAGTATAAAACAAAGTCGCTTTCTCTGTCCATGTGTCCCTTTTGTATGCTTAAATATTTGAAACTACGCAACGGACTTTGATGCGGTTTTTTAATAGATAGAGTGATTCAAGAGGAAGGTTTATACGTATAATAACATCCATTAAATAGCCAGAAGTGCGAAGCCGGAGCGGGTCGCTAGTCATCTATAAAACTAATTAATCACTTTATATTAATTATCTAAAGAAAATCAATGCGGTGTTTCGCGACTGCATAAATTACGTAACTTTAAATTTGCTATCCGCCATTAGAACGGTCAATGACACATCGCGGTCCCCAAAGTAATACCCAATCTGCCAACTGGCTAACTTTGCAAAGTGATTTGTATCACGCCGGCGCTCAAATTAAATTAATTATCCCCCTGAAACCTCAACTTTATTGATTAGTTGAGGGTGTTTCCTGGTATAATTTACTAGCGTCATAGTAGAGTAATGTTAAGGTTTGTATCGTAAATACAATGTTTAAGAAGCGTAGAGTATTTCTTCGGTACTTACATACATACATATGCATTTACGTCCTTGTATCCCTTTCGGGGAGAACAGAACCTTGGAGACATGAACACATCACCTTGGTAACTCATTAACAAAAATATTAGGGTTGTGATGTTATATGGACCGGTTGCTAGCCTATCACCCAATTGATTTCTTTAACCCCTAGTCCTTTAGTCGCCTTTTACGACATGCCGGTATGAACGGCAGCTTGTTAGCACTCATGTCATATTCCAGACTAGCACAGTAGACTCTTAGGAACTTCTCTATGTATCTGTAGTTGATAACTTAATACGTACATTTGCGTTACGTTGGTTAGCTGTGGAAGGGTGAATAGATCTAGACCTATTAACATCGAAAAGTTTTCTTCCATTGTTGGGGAAAATAACGTGGAATCTACCAAAAGCTCGGTGTTGTAACATAGTACGCGTAATACGTTGGTGTAAAATAAGTAAGTGGGTAATAACCATCGTTATTATTAACTGATGGTCTGGTCCTCCAAACACCGAATGCTATTATGATCGTATGTACAGTCAACGCTAAAAGTGCAGTCCCAGTAACTTTTTATAATGTTTATGTTTATACATTGTTCTTATATGTATAAACGACAATATTTAAATTTTAAAAGTGGCGCCACTATGTATTGTCATGGCAACTATACGTTCGCGTGTTTCGAAATGAAAAATATTGTCTTTTGTTCTTAAAAACGTCAACCTTATAAAAAGTTACTGGGACTGCACTTTTAGCGCTGACTGTACATGTACCTATGTGTTTCCTTCAATGCTTCTGAAGTAATCTCAGTAGCAGTTGGACTTAGTACAGATTTTACATTTAAATTGAAAAGTTCGAATCAGTTTGTAAGAAACTTCTTTCTAAAGCCATGCATGCAAGGAATTGTAAAACTGGCGATTGGGTTCCTCACTATTTTTTACATGCACATTTGTTACATACAACTTTGTACTTTATCTCTCTTTATTCTTTTTATTCCGTCTCTTTATTCCGTCATTCAGAGTTGCTATATATTATCGGCTATATTTAATATATCTAGAATATAACGCCTTTAATATAGACATGTGAATAAAAGACAACCAAAAAAAACAAACGCGTTCTATGACCATTGCGAACCCACGCGTTGACCAGATAGTCAGTATTCAATGTGACAGCTGGTAATCCGTGTCGCCATTTACGAGCACTAACTATTTCAGTTCAGGGAACAAGTAGGTTTTCCTCACGATGTTTTCCCTCACAGTAGTATTCGTAATTTCAGTTTTTATACATGTGAATCTCCCAGTAATATTTATTTACTTTCGACTGACGTAGACTAACAGACACTTGTAGCATTCAATTGTTTTCCATCATAGTACAGAACTACAAACAATGTTAACAAAATCCTATAGTTAAATTAGGCAAACTCGCCTCGAGATGAAGTAAATAAAAAGCAACTTAGCAAGTGTTAAGCTCACATTTAATCAATTCGCTGAAAGAGCTCTTAACTCGACTCAGTAATTAAGCGAAGATTAAATTGAATCCAGACTATTTGCGAAGTTTACCCAACTTTAAATGAAGATTGAGTGAGATTGGTGGAAGTATTACTTTTTATTAAACTTTTACATAATACATACTTGTGGGAATTGAATTGTTTGTTACCAGATGCTTAGGATGTAACTAGTGCTATATATTCTCGCCGGTGTGTTGATGAGAAAATAAATGAAATTATTTGGCAAATTTTATGATGAATGATAACTTATACTGCTACTAGTTAAAAGTCTTTTCTGCAATCAAACTTTTCTAAGATTTGCGAAAAAACGAACATCAAATAATACGAAAACGCATACCAAATACTAAATTCCATAACAAAATAATACAGTGCCAACTGAACCTTAACCTTTTGTATACTTTTAGCTATATCGTGTAAAATTCAGTATTTTTTATATGACTTTAATTATTTTTCATTTTAACCATAGTTTATATACCACAAGACACTCATGTATGAACACCTAGAAGCTTAAAGAACAATGTGTATATAGAACTTACACGAGGTGTTTACAATCAACTTAATTTAAAGTAAACCACACAAACCAATACTAATGGACGTGAGTACACCTCTTAGTTTCCCAGAATAGTTCCACCAAATAGTAACAAATGAATTTCAGTGAGTATAACGTTAATATATATAATATAATATATATATTTATGTGTGTGTGTATATATGTACATAGTATAATTTAAGGTTATGAAATAATTATGACCAATTCCTAGCTAGCCCAATAGATTGTATAGACCCCTAAACTCATTGTCACCTCTGATCATATAATATATGTATGGAGGAAAGTTTTCATTATTATACGTTCGAGCTCGCAAGGAATACTAAATTGATACACTGCTACTACATATAATAAGGTCCTTTCTTAGTCTAGATACGTATACCAAACTAAAAACTACACTACTTAGTAAAAAGCTAAAGTTCTCTCGCATAGTAGTTTAAAAGGTTCATTTGAGAGCTTCTTTTTTCCTTAGAAATGAGACGCAGAGGCCCCGACGTCATCTCGCTGGCTGCGTCTCGGATGCAGACGACAAAGGGATAGCAACCTTTCATCAGCCGTTGCTTCTCTGCCCTTCATGAATGGGAATGTTTGATATGGATACGTCCCGTGATAGCTGGGACGTTAATGCAATGCTAATTAGTGTTCATTCTGCGTTTAAGAAACTAGAGGAGGAAATTTGGACAATGGGATATTAACCTCTCTTTAATGCTTATATTATTGCCCCCTGCTAGATGGACCGATGACCTGAAAAAGGTCGCTGGTAGTGGTTGGCTGAGGGCCACGAGTGATCGTGTTTTGTGACGTAAGCTTGGGGAGGCCTACGTCCAGCAGTGGAATGACATAGGCTGATTGATTGAATGATCATATTAATACCAACATGATCCTGATGCTAAATTTGACCTAGAAGACATTGTGACTCCAAACTTCTGTCCAATCTGAAATGGATTATATGACCTGAATGTATATTTTCTTTGACAATGGCCAATGCGTGAAATGGTATTTATGAGTTTCGAAAAACTGACTCAAAAACTTACACTCCGTCCGTTTCTACTTAGATTTAATTCAAAGAAAAACGATTCCTGCATCTTAACTTAACAATAAATACAATATAACCCTGATACATTTAAAAATATTAACAATAAATACAACATAACCCTGATGCAATAAAAAAGAATGTCTAAGCATTTAACGTATAATCTCCATCACTGGTTCATGAAATACTCAAATACCTTCATATATATGGAAATAAGAAAAACTATAGAAAAGCAGCCTACAATATCTTAGAGCAGACGTCAGCTGAGAAAGGTGTGTTTGCTGAAAAACAAGCCTCTAGGATGGTTGACAAAGGGCTTTTGTTTGCGCTGAGGCCTTTCCTTGCCTGCCATTAGGAAAACAATGGGAGCGCCCAAGCAAGCTGGAATATGGAGATAATATACCTATACGAAACAACAAACGCATTCACGACCATTAACCCTTGCGGGGTAGTCAGAGGTTCAGGTGTCCATCTCCGCAATTGCGAAGGTAGTAATTCTATGGACACCTCGAACCCACGTGTTAACCAGATAGTCAGTACTCAATGTGACAGGTGGTCAGCCATGTCGCCATTAACAAGCACTAACTATTACCTGTTCGACGAACAGGTAGGTTTCCTCACGATGTTTTCCCTCACCGTATAATTCAACGCATTTCGTAAATGTATTTTTATTACGAAAATGTACATAGAAATTCATTAAACTTCATTTCCATTGGTACATGGTCAAACGGGATTTGAACCCTGTACCCTATACGAGTCATAGAGATATGTGACAACGCTGAGGGAAAACAACGTGAGGAAATCCTATCCCTCAGGTAATAGCCAGTGCTTGTATACGATACGGTTCACTAACTACCATGTTAGGTGCTGTCTATCTTGTGAAATGCGAGCTTGGATTGGTTCATACTTAACATGGCTTTGAAATTTCGGAGATGGCCACTCAAGTTTCTAATTGGAGTAGCCATAATAAAAAGGGAAGTGTGTAGGCAGAGTGAAGTGCATGTTATGGTATATGTGACAAATGCTATAGTATATTATATGTAGTTATGGATATATTATATATGCTATGGATATTATAGTTATACATGGTTATACTATGTTCTATAGTTATAATGTAGTATTTTATTATCTGTGGTTATACGTACTTGAGGATTGTTTCTGGTCAAGTAATAACCTAAGTTTACACTGTATTGAATGCAAAAAGTGGGTGTAAAGCTGTGATTCGATAATTAAGAATTCAAGTATGAATTTATGAATAACCGTGTACATTTGCAATTGCATATTCCGTTGAATAGAAATAGGCTTTCATGGTATTATGCCTTCCACGAACTACTCTGCAAGGAATTTACATAATATGTATGTGTGAGTGAATTTGGTTCCTTCTTAATTTGTTACCAATTGTTATGTAACTGACCTTGAAAACTAAAATAGCCGATAACTTGTCAACAGTTAAGTATAATTTAAAAAAAAAATTATGCAAACCTCTTATCAATCTTATCACGATTTTCACACAATGAAGTCATCGCCGAAATAGCTCAGTTGGGAGAGCGTTAGACTGAAGATCTAAAGGTCCCCGGTTCAATCCCGGGTTTCGGCAAATACTGTTTTGGGTTTTTAAAGGTGCAATAATACATCGTAAGGAAACCTTCCTGTTCCCCGAACAGGTAATAGTCAGTGCTTGTAAATGGAGTCATGGCTTACCACCTGCCACATTGAGTACTATCTGGTCAACACGTGGGTTCGAGGTGCCCATAGAATTACTTACTACTTTCGCAATTCCGGAGATAGACACATGAACCTCCGATTACCTGGCAAGGGTTAATGGTCGTGAATGCGTTTGTCTTTTTCTTCCATAATATAATCTCTATAACTTAGTTTTGTAGATAACGACTATGAGAAGCCGGCTTCGCTCGATATTGGTATATCTTGTCATAACTGTTGAATACAGATAAGTAAAGATATGTATTTATTATAATACATTTTAACAATAGAATCATCACAATAAATTAACAAAATATTAACAAACTTAAAACTAATTTAACTATAAATTAAATCTACAAATTTGTCACTGTCGTTGGAGCGCAGAGTGCCCAATATGCTGGCAGCGTTCCCCCTCTGAATAGCCAGACTAATCCTCTGGCGAAGGAAGCTACCAGCGCTGCGATCCCCACTGGACTCTTGCAACCGATTAATAAGATAAGTATAATATAAGTAACACTTATATAAGTAATTTAGAACACTTAACATTTATACTAACCTCTTATCAATATTATCACAATTTTCACTCTTAGCTCTCATCGCCGAAATAGCTCAGTTGGGAGAGCGTTAGACTGAAGATCTAAAGGTCCCCGGTTCAATCCCGGGTTTCGGCAAATATTGTTTTGGATTTTTAAGGTACAATAAAATAATCTCTAAATCTTAGTTTTGTAGTTATTAGATACTGGATTATTTTGCAACCTTTTTATATGACAACACTAAAGTGTTCCTACCATCGGATATTTACCCTAAAATTTGGGGTATTTTAAGTAGAAAGTACTTAGGAACAATTAATTCCAAAAAGGCATTTTTAAAACAAACTCATTTTAAACATTTTATAAAATGAGTTTTAAAAATTCGTACGTCTGCTAAAATTGTGTTAATCGAAAATAAGTTTCGTATTTACGTGTTGGATCATTTCAAGAGCTACAGTAAGCCTTACGTTGGTCTAATAAATAGCTTAAGTAATTAGGTACACTATATATTAACTAATTAGGTAAGAAAAATTTGGCAATTCTATTTTAAAGAAAATTAATTTGTATCTGTTTTCCGAAAAATTTGGTAAAATTAGAATCAGTGTATGGTATTCCTATTTCTGACGCCGAAGATGGCGTGTTGTTGACATTTCGTTATGGTTGACTTGCGTATAGAGTACCCGCCACATAAGGTGGCAGTTGGAGGCGTCGCCACAGTCGCGTAATCCAGTGTTGCCAGTAAACACGCCAAAACTAGCACTCACTGTGCCATACGGCTCGATACATTATATTGAGGTTTCATTTGTAACGATCTTTGGTTGCAGAGCTATAAACTAAAATAAAACAAATTAATATACCAAAGTCAAAAGTCAAAATATTTTTATTCAAAATAGGCCCTATCATAAGCTCTCTTTGAAAGTTATTTTATGATCTAAGTACAAATTAAAAAAACTATATATTGACAAAAGGAATATATATGAGTGAAGTGGAAGGGCGGTTACGTAGGGGCCGGCCTAATAAGACATATATGTAACAGTCAGATTGACGCTATATTGAAAAAAGGTGACGTTAGGAGTACCTATAACCGCCGAGAGTGTATTAGAGAATGTATGAATGTCAATGAAGCGAAAGTGGTCTGTCAGGATCGGGACAAATGGGGATCCGTGATCTCTGCCTACCCCTCTACAGGGAATCAGGCGTGATGTGTATGTATGTATGTAAAAAAACTATTTCAAACATGGCACTGAGCATTGTCTTTACATATTTTTACCGAGGTTAGTTCACCAACCATTTCGGCTGCTCAAGATGCCACGTCATGAAGACCACGACCGCTCTGATAAGAGCGTAACGATTGAGAAGAAGAAGTTCAGCGGAGACCCTTGGAGAAGAACTAACAAGAAACTCCAGAAATCAATTTATTATAATCACCCTTAACAAACATAAAAATTACAAAGAGTGGGCAAAAAACACAACGCTGGTAATACTAAATTTACCTTTCATACAAAATAACACGCAATGGCGGAAACGTCAAATTTAGTTCCAAGTTTGGCTACTGCCACCTTATGTGGCGGGTACTCTAGTTTGGTTAGGTTAGTAGAGTAGAGTACCCGCCACATACGGTGGCAGTTGGAGGCGTCGCCACAGTCGCGTAATCCAGTGTTGCCAGTAAACACGCCAAAACTAGCACTCACTGTGCCATACGGCTCGATACATTATATTGAGGTTTCATTTGTAACGATCTTTGGTTGCAGAGCTATAAACTCAAATAAAACAAATTAATATATCTAAGTCAAAATATGTTTATTTAAAATAGGCCCTATCACAAGCTCTCTTTGAATGTTATCTTATGATCTAAGTATAACAACAATAAAGATTATTATTTTTATAATTAACAAACATAAAGATTACAAAGAAAGTGAGCAGTGTGCCAGTTTTTCCTTAACAATAATTATGATCCCTATCGCCTAACGTGGTAAACGGTAAAAAGTGGCTTTGTCCAGCTATCCTCAAAATAAAGATTTTTGCTTCTTAGCCACTCTTGCATCTCAGATTTTCGTGACGAACATGGCACTGAGCATTGTCTTTACATATTTTTTACCGAGGTTAGATTAGCGGAGACCCTAGCTTGGAGAAGAACTAACAAGAAACTCCGGAAATCAATTTATTATAATCACCCTTAACAAACATAAAAATTACAAAGAGTGGGCAAAAAACACAACGCTGGTAATACTAAATTTACCTTTCATACAAAATAACACGCAATTGCGGAAACGTCAAATTTAGTTCCAAGTTTGGCTACTGCCACCGTATGTGCCGGGTAGAGTACCCGCCACATACGGTGGCAGTAGCCAAACTTGGAACTAAATTTGACGTTTCCGCAATTGCGTGTTATTTTGTATGAAAGGTAAATTTAGTATTACCAGCGTTGTGTTTTTTGCCCACTCTTTGTAATTTTTATGTTTGTTAAGGGTGATTATAATAAATTGATTTCCGGAGTTTCTTGTTAGTTCTTCTCCAAGCTAGGGTCTCCGCTAATCTAACCTCGGTAAACACCCAATGGCGGAAACGACAAATTTAGTTCCAAGTTTGCCAACAATATCGTCACGAAAATCTGAGATGCAAGAGTGGCTAAGAAGCAAAAATCTTTATTTTGAGGATAGCTGGACAAAGCCACTTTTTACCGTTTACCACGTTAGGCGATAGGGATCATAATTATTGTTAAGGAAAAACTGGCACACTGCTCACTTTCTTTGTAATCTTTATGTTTGTTAATTATAAAAATAATAATCTTTATTGTTGTTATACTTAGATCATAAGATAACATTCAAAGAGAGCTTGTGATAGGGCCTATTTTAAATAAACATATTTTGACTTAGATATATTAATTTGTTTTATTTGAGTTTATAGCTCTGCAACCAAAGATCGTTACAAATGAAACCTCAATATAATGTATCGAGCCGTATGGCACAGTGAGTGCTAGTTTTGGCGTGTTTACTGGCAACACTGGATTACGCGACTGTGGCGACGCCTCCAACTGCCACCGTATGTGGCGGGTACTCTACGGTCAAAATGTCTTGATATTTTTTTATTTTAATTAAGTAAGTAGAGATCCCGCCACATAAGGTGGCAGTAGCCAAACTTGGAACTAAATTTGACGTTACCGCCATTGCGTGTTATTTTGTATGAAAGGTAAATTTAGTATTACCAGCGTTGTGTTTTTTGCCCACTCTTTGTAATTTTTATGTTTGTTAAGAGTGATTATAATAAATTGATTTCCGGAGTTTCTTGTTAGTTCTTCTCCAAGCTAGGGTCTCCGCTGATCTAACCTCGGTAAAAAATATGTAAAGACAATGCTCAGTGCCATGTTTGAAATAATAGTTTTAAGAGATTCGCGATTTATACTCATGATATAAGATATAAGGGTGTGTATAAGATTGATTGCAGCTGTGGGAAATCCTACGTCGAACACACTAAACGGTCTATTGCGGACAGAGTGAAGGAACACATTATATATGTAATATATAATAAGAAGGATAAGTCCCGTTAATTATTAATCATGTTTGAAATAGTTTAATAAACATATTTTGACTTTGATATATTAATTTGTTTTATTTGAGTTTATAGCTCTGCAACCAAAGACCGTTACAAATGAAACCTATAATGTATCGAGCCGTATGGCACAGTGAGTGCTAGTTTTGGCGTGTTTACTGGTAACACTGAATTACGCGACTGTGGCGACGCCTCCAACTGCCACCTTATGTGGCGGGATCTCTATATATTCGTTTTAGAGTACCCGCCACATACGGTGGCAGTAGCCAAACTTGGAACTAAATTTGACGTTTCCGCCATTGCGTGTTATTTTGTATGAAAAGTAAATTTAGTATTACCAGCGTTGTGTTTTTTGCCCACTCTTTGTAATTTTTATGTTTGTTAAGGGTGATTATAATAAATTGATTTCCGGAGTTTCTTGTTAGTTCTTCTCCAAGCTAGGGTCTCCGCTGATCTAACCTCGGTAAAAAATATGTAAAGACAATGCTCAGTGCCATGTTTGAAATAATAGTTTTAAGAGATTCGCGATTTATACTCATGATATAAGATATAAGGGTGTGTATAAGATTGATTGCAGCTGTGGGAAATCCTATGTCGAACAGACTAAACGGTCTATTGCGGACAGAGTGAAGGAACACATAATATATGTAATATATAATAAGAAGGATAAGTCCCGTTAATTATTAATCATGTTTGAAATAGTATAATAAACATATTTTGACTTTGATATATTAATTTGTTTTATTTGAGTTTATAGCTCTGCAACCAAAGATCGTTACAAATGAAACCTATAATGTTTCGAGCCGTATGGCACAGTGAGTGCTAGTTTTGGCGTGTTTACTGGTAACACTGAATTACGCGACTGTGGCGACGCCTCCAACTGCCACCGTATGTGGCGCGATCTCTACTTATTTTTTGTTTGTTTTTTTTTTTGTTCCTTTAATACGCTACAATGGAATGACATATCCGTGTGATGGTATGGAGTTAATAAAGAGATAACAAGTTATATAAGCTACTTTTAATCACGTCATCACGCGGACAAAATCGGAAGCATTTACTAGTAAAATAAAAATAAATGTCTAAGTATCAAAGTGAGTTGTTCCGCCTTTCCTTTTTATTTTAGGGTTGCAATGCTATATATTTTAAATTTGACGCGCTTTTTCAGTATCTACTTTCGTTAGCCAGACTATAACGACTATGAATATCTTAGCCCGATATTGGTAAATTTGTTCCCACCCATAGACAGAACCATATTGTAAACACAAAACGCCATAAAGAAAAATAAAAATGAGTGTGCACTTAGAATCTAACGAAAGACTATAAAATCAAATTTGTCGAATATACATATGTATCAGTATTTGTAAATGTTTTATTATTTTGATGCGGAATCGATCAAGGCTACCGTAGTCCTGCACAAAATATTAAAACAGAAATAAATAACCTTGAATATAACATCTATATTTACAAGAAAAATTAAAATTGCCATATCACAAAGAATAACATAAATGCAACTGCCTTCAAATAAATCCTTAATAAATAGTCAACTACTATTACTACTAGTCTTAATAATGGGTTAAAGACTGGCTACCCCGCCAAGGCTAATCTTTCGGATCATATACTTCATTTAGGCATATTCAACATACAAGGACATAACGACCTCCGTGGCGCGATCTGTTGAACACTTGAACGCTACTCGTGAGGTTCCGAGTTCGATTTCCGGTGGAGGCCGAGAAAAGAACTAAGGTTTTCTTCTGTTTTCTAGTCTGGTTGTTGATTATATATCTATATATGTATTTATCTATGTGTAATATGTATATATTTCTTAAGTATACGTTGACTAGTACCCTTAACACAAATCTTAAATTAACTTACCAAGGGGCTAGTTCAATTTGTGTAATAGTGTCTCAATTATAATACATAATTTTTTTTTTAAACCAGTTTTAAATATATACAGGTAAGCCTTAATTATAGGCCTCTGCAAGCGTTAGACGAAAAGAACATACAACAATCAAATTACAATAATAACAATCCTGTAACAATGCAAATATACATAATATGTATATTTCTATCCACAGCATACCATCGCAAAACAAATTGGACATTGTTAGGGTAACGAGAGTTAAAAAGTGTCAATTTGTTCCGCTTAAAATACGACTCTTATTATTCGAGACAACATGTCACGCCATTACTGTTCTGCTGGAACTTTTGACATTCATTTCCTTTTAATCTTACAGAACAATCGCGTACCTAATAGCTGTAGGGTGTATATGATGTTGACTTAAATTGTGTACTACGTCTCATTTACTTTTTGAGCCTTTTGTTTATTTAGTATCTTAGTATAATTTATTTTACGATGAGGGAAAACATCGTGACGAAACCTACCTGTACTTGAACAGGTAATATTTAGTGTTTGTAAATGGTGACATGGCTTGCCACCTGACTTGAGTACTATCTTTTAACACGTGGGTTCGAGGTAGCCATAGAATTCAAACCTCCGCGACAGCGGAGATGGATACCTAAACTCTGACTAGCCCGCAAGGCTAAACAGTCGTAAACGCGTTTTGTCTTATTTTATAAAGAAAGAAAACTCTTTATTCACTGCATATGACATTAACATAGACACAAATATTAAATAACAAATAGAAAATCTTCCCTATATTATACACTATAGTAGTAATATATTTCTATATCATACACTACATATTCATTATAGAATATGTAGATACGTAGATATAACATATTATGTAGATACGCATAACACTAATTATGGCCACTGAGGATGTTACTACAGTATCTTATGTATATGTCACATAAACACTACGCCTATAAATAATCCCCTTTGAAATAGAAAGAACCACGTTGCGATTTAATTAAAAGCTTAATTACACGTAAACTCCTGCATTTACATAAGGTTAAGATTGTAAATTCAGTTAAGGCCCTTCATAAAACGTCCAATTAAAATAATTAGTGTCAACGTAATAAACTGCTAAGTACCGACAGAAGAAAATGCGGTCGAAAAGAAACGCCAGGTAAATTAATTAAAAGTTCTCGCAAGGGTTGCCTCCCAAGGGACCTACTTGACGCTTGTTAAATAATTACAGGACGGAATTTCATTTTGTGATGTATTCGTTTACGAAGGCTCTAGCGGAAACGGTGTAGGCTGTAACCCTGTACCTAGCGATTGAATTTCAATGTAAAATTGTTCTATGTGGATTCCCAACAATTATGAATGTCTTTGAGGAATAACTGTGATATGCTTGAATATATATAAAATATAATACATAAGCGCAGAACTTATACAGATCAAATTGGAGACATTCTTCTCAAGGTGGGTGTACGTAGTGTCAAGAACAGAAGAGCATGTATGAGAAGGTTAATGGGTGTGAGTGAAGCAAAAGAGATTTATCAGAATCGTTCCAGGTGGCGATCGATAGTCTCTACTTATCCCGTTGGGGACGTAAAGGCGTGAATACATATATGTATGTTTAATACCTGCCGGGCTTATAGACAAATTTGATTAAGGGAGTAAGGGTGTGATTAGGAATGGGAAAGAGAAAGATATTTAAACGAGCCTAACAATTCTTCTTATTTTCTATGAATTTTTCACCACAATAATGCCATACCGAACCAAATTTTTATTCTAAATGTAACTAAGAATATATAAAAGTTTATGTATGTTTTGGTGCGGATAGGTTTATTATTTCTGTTCACCCGAGAGGGTAATATATATACTTGAATTAACGAGATAGTAGTCGGTATTTATTAGTAATACCCGAAAGCTATTAGTTGGAGCTTCAATTGAATTATTGCACCGCAGTAGTAGAGTGCATTTATATTGAATACGGAATATAATCGGGGCTTAGTTTTGCCACAGGTAATGTATTACTAGAGCTTTTGAATAGTTTTATTCATAGGTGATTTTAAACAATTATAAAGGGTAAAATTTTCATCACTGGCAATACTTCAAAGATAGATTATATGGTCCATTATATTACCCTCCGGTACAAAAATATTGAGAAAAGCCTCCTCAAAGATTCGGAGCCATTTCAGTTCACATGGACACCTTACATTATTTCATTCATAACTATAAGTGCTGATAATAGCCAGGTTAAAATATTGCCAGTGATAAATCTGTCAACCTGTATGTACACTATGTACATATAAAGACCTGAATAGGAATAAGGTATATGGAAATCTGTATATTCTGATATATATAAATAAGTATGAAGGATAATTGTATCTATATAAAATTAGTGGTTTGCAACCATCATTGACTTTATCTTAAGTCTAAATCGCTTGAGACTTGTGTCTAAGAAAGTTGCATGTTTTTTGTATGCCTGTATACTGCAATATGGTTCACTACCTATCACGTTGCGCGCTGTCTATCTAGTGAAACGCAGGTTGCGAGTGGTCCATACTTAACATGCCTTCGAAATTTCGGAGATGGGCACTCAAACCTCTGACTACACACAATAAAAAGGGAGTTTGTATACACGAATGAAGTATATATTTGTTGTCAAAACTGTCCAAAGAACATAAAAAACAATGTTCTTTGGACAGTTTTGAGAATTTAATTAAAATTTTACTACTAACTAACTAGAAAGATACAGACAATATAGTTCAGTCTTCAAATAAACGTCAGAAAATCTACAAAATGTACACTACATTTTCGCATACACCCTAGCTGTCAGAATCAGCTGTTTCATGAGCACTGGATGTGGTCTGCAACTGACGGAATATGAGTGGGTAAACATAGCTGCGATTCGGCTGGCAAACAGACGACCTGTGTTTGACTACTGTCTACCTACTGCGGATTAGAGGGTCGAATTGACTTTTCTGAGCGAGTGAACCCGACTGTGCAATTTGAAAACTTCTGTCCTGTATAACGATGTGTAGCTTATTGGTTAGAATAGGGGTTTTAGAAACCTAAGGTACATAGTTTGATTGATATACCTAAGGATAAAAAGACTTTGCAAAACTCTGTACTGCAAATTTTAATATAAATTATTTTATTTACTAATGTCATTTTATTGGTATTATGGTGGACATAAAATCAGAAATATTAAATCAATCTTTAGAATGAAAATATGTGTTGTAGTGGCATTCATATTGAATATTGACGACATGTTGCTTGCCTATAGGTAGCTAGTTAACATTCTGCTTACGACCTAGACTAGAATATTACAATAATAAATTATAACATAAAAAATATACATACGTACATACTCATCACGCCCGTTTCCCTGTAGAGGGCTTCATCGACACTCATACACCTCCTCATATACACTCGGCGGTTATGGGTACTTCTTACGTCACCCTTTTTCAAAATGGCGTCTATATCATAAATCTTATTGAGTCGGTTATAATCTGTTTTTAATTTGAAAATGCACACACATAATTAAATTGGTAAAACGCTCTCTCTCGCGATCACTTTAGTACGAATAAGAATTGACTAGGTGAGTTTTACAGATGTACTACAGCAATCTTAGTGATATTCAACGCATCTTGAAGGGAGAACAGATATTAATTTCCATCTAATATCAAGTTCTTGAACATTGGGCACACGTGTACCGAACCCAAAATATCTTTTGAATAAATTACAATATTATTTGTATAAATTTCGGTTGTCAGGCTGGATTTATTTGATTTAGGTCGCTGTATTGAACCGAATGGGATATCAATAAGCTAGGAGAATACATAGAAATATATGTACATATATAGATTAATGGTTCATGCTTTAATCCTACTCCTAATACAAAGGTTAAGCCATTTTGCACCAGACAGTCCGTACACAACGTAACAGGTTGTATCCAATAATGACATGCAGAGATTGATTATTTGCTACTCAACTAGTTGCTCGAAATACATTGTTTCAATCACTCCAGGTTCTATGTTACGTACAAAAGCAGCAAAACTGTCTATAGAAAAGTGATACATAATTACATATTATGCTGACATCGTTTTCTCTCCTTTGAAATGCTTAGAATAAGTGGCTGGGTTTTCGTTAATTAACAGTGACAAATCTACTAACTATAACTTTAATTTATAAGTAAAAAAGATTGTATAATTCACATTAATGCTGGTATTATAAAGTTGCATTGTCGGTTTGTTTGAAAACGCTAATATTTGGAAGTTCTGGTTTGAGTTAAAAAAAATATTATTGGATAGTGCATTAATTAACAAATGTTTAGGCTATATAATATCATGCTGCTACCATTAGGAGACAAGAAACAGTGGAAAATATGGAAAAATATTGACAATACATATTTTTTAATACTTTTTTCGTCCGCACTTAGGAACATTTAACAAAAACAAGTGATTTTTCCATATAAACAATTCTAGAACAAACTCGCAAGCAACTACCCATCATTGTACAATTAAATTATTAAATACACTCTATACAGTCTGTAGCAATCACGGTCTCTATACATTAATTTTGCAAATGTCTGCTTTTAAAAGTGAAGCCTTAACGTAGACTTAAGCACTTAAGTTAACGAGTACCCTAATTAAAAAGAGTTTAGCGAAGATTATGGGCTTACTACTACGTAATATGTACTTTAATATACACGTAATTTAGTCCATTTTGGGGTGAACAGAATCTCGGAAACGACTTAATTTTTTAGTCTATTTTAGTATTCATATTGAGTTTGTGACAGCGTCGTATGATGTTATTGAGAGTAAAATATGTTTTATATATGTAGTTATACTAATAACGCTTTATTCTAAAAATACCTTTCTTTTAACGGTGGTGATTACACAAGCCTCTGGCTATGCCGAATGTAATAACTGTTCATAAATATTCCATTCCATGCTAATCTGAGACATACAAAGTCCTAATTAACTACCACCATACCCGTTAAGTCTTTAGAAACGTCGTGTGGACTAGAGGTAATGATTATTGCACATAATCCTGACTATTGCGTGATGACATATCAATATACTAATGTCATTACAAGCTGGATAGTATTGGTAAAAAATACCGACAAAAAATGTTTTTATACAAAGCGCAGGACCTTAGTATATGCTATTAGCACAGATAATATAATACTACAGTATTATTATTATCTATTAGTATTCTCATTAGTAAACATTCATCCCACTTTTGGTGAGTTTTTAAGGAATTTAAGCTGATATAAACCGACATTTTCTTTTTATCGTTACTACACCTACGCTACAAGGGTATTTAAGCAATATACGATACTTGGGAGGCACTGAGATAAGATTTAAGGCTGTAGGTGGGAAGGCCTTACTAGAATTTAATGTACACATGAACATATAACAGAATAGGCCGTACTCCAAATCATAGGTAAGCAGTTACGAGTGAAGAAAATTACATTCATACATACACTTCGCAACTTGTGTTATTGTGGTGGGTAAGTAAGAGGCTTGAGGGCCCATCTCCGAAACTGAGGAGGCATGTTAGGTAAGGGTAATTTGAAGCCCGTGTTTCGATAGATAGACAGGATCCAACTTGATAGGTAGTGAACCATATCGTCGTATGTAGGCCCTGGCTATTACCTATCCAGAGGGATAGGCAGCTTTCCTCACGATGTTTTCCTTCACCGTTAGCGACCATAAATAATAATATACGTAAATAAAAAACACATATTTTTTAATTAAGTACGTATTAATATCATAAAGTAAAAGAGGTTCAGTTAAACATGATATGAATGTTACTTAAATGCAGAATAATGCAAAATTTTCTAATATACACTGCATTAAAACAATTTTATTAGCACAAGCAATAAAAACGGATTTTAAGTTATGTCAAAGTCGAGAGTATAGGATACGGAATAGAGTGAATTGTGAACTTTATAATAATAATAATATATTTGGACATTATTACACCAATTGAACTAGCCCCTTGGTAAGTACATTTAAGACTTGTGTTAAGGGTACTAGTCAACGTAAATTTAAGAAATATATACTTATTATACATAGATAGCATATATATAATCAACAATCAGACTGGAAAGCAGAAGAAAAGCGTAGTTCTTAACTCTGACTCCACCGGGAATCGAACCCGGGACCTCACGATAGCGTTCCGGTGGTTAACCAACCGCGCCACGGAGGTCGTCGGAGGTTTATGGTATGAGAGGAGATGTAGTAACGAAAATAGAGATAGGCATGATGAGGTGGTTTGGGCATATTCTTCTCAAGACGGGTGTACGTAGCGTGAAAAACAGAAGAGCATGTATGAGAATAATGTATGTGAGTGTATGTAGTAATGTGTGTGAGCATCAGAGATTTGTCAAGCTCGTTCCAAGTGGCGATTGATAGTTTCTGTCAATCCCTTCGAGACTTAGAGGCGTGGATATATGTACGTCATAGTCGAGTTATTGCCTTCCAATCTTTACAATTTTCATTTATTGAATTTCAACTAAAATATAATTTATTACCGCTGAATATTATATAAATGTTAATGAGCTAATATATTTTTAAATATATCTATATATCTTTTGCAATATCTAGTAACAACAAAAAAATTACAAATCTATATTACAAAAAAATATTTCATTTCTCGATTCACTACACTGTAACTTCATAGTAAGGCCTTAGAGTATTCATGAGACCATTATAGAAATTTGCATTGATAGAGAACGGTATTTACTAAGCGTCTTCGCGTTTAAGTTGCACCTTTAAAGGTAGAATAAATACTGGTAAATACTCATACAAATATCCGACACTGTGACAAGGAATTCTATCTGTGATGACTGTCTGGGTCCCAAGTCTACTAATACGTTTTAACACAATTACAATACAATATCACTTAATAGTGTAAAGTTGCTAGTGGATTAGCAAAAGTGTCAAATCTCGCCTTAAAAATGGCTAAATTTGAATATACATAATAAATAGTATTTGCCTTAAGTACTAGACCACCATTGTAAATATAAACTCACCTCATAGGTGGTTAGTACATCGCTATTATAAAATGAGGTCTGAAAATAGCGAAATTTATTGCAAGGATACCAGGAGCCTAATTCCATGCGTTTTAGTACAATCGTAGTTCAATATCACTTCAGTAAGAAGTTTTTAGTGGAAAACGTGACATATGTCGCCATTTTTAAGTCGAGACTTGACACGTTAGCTGTCAATAATGTAATTCAACACTTGCTAATAATAGTCGTATATGGTTCGTCAACAAAGTCAGCAGCTCAGTGAAAGTTTAAAATACAAATTTGCGGCAGAATATTTAGTCAATTGCGATGCCGAACTGGCTAAATGTGTTCGGTTTGGGATTATATTTGGATCCTTAATTGGAACAAACCGTAGAACAGGGAAGAGAAAAATTGGAGCTTTGAATTCGTTTTTCTTCGGTTGTAGCGGCTGGCGGCGTTGGTGTAACCATGGCGACGGAATAACAAGAAGTGCAAAGAAGTGAAGTGAAAAAAGAAGTGTTTGTACCTCAGCCGACATAACCTCAAAAAAATAACCACTTGCTAATCGACATCACACTATTATTATTGAAGTGATATTCAACTACGATTGTGCTAAACTTAGGCCCCGGTTCATCGTCTAATTGCGTTCATGTTTGTACTGCGAGTAAATAAAAGTCGAGAACATAGATGTAATTAATAAAGTTTCTTATTAAAATGCGGGTGTACTCATTGTATCAGAATTCTGTGCTAAATAAGTACTGTATGCAATGGAATATCTTTTTGAATGATATTAAACGTACGTATACTGTTTTACCACTTAATTCACGTGAATATTATTATTTAGTAATATAAATTAAACAAGAAAATACTTATTAAAATTTACTAAGAAATAATCTATATCTACATTTTTAAATAGTATTTACATGTAAAAATAATAATAAAATTGTATATAAAAATAGACTGACAGTATTACGTATTATTAAGGACATACATATGTACATATACTTATCTTCATACATAAATATTATAATACTTATTTATCTAATCCTTCTATTATTTTTAAAATGCATATTAAGTAGTCAAATAAAGAGGTACGTTGATAACCTAAAAATAAAGTAAGCCGTGAAATTGAATATTTTCCACTGAAACAAGAGTATTTCGTTTTATCCGAGTGCGCTTATAAAAGAAACATGAGCCTTGGGAATTAGCTTTTCAGCCCAGACGCCCCTAATGAACGCACTTCTCTTTGTTTTGTCACAAGTTTTGCTACAGGACGTGTGAGGAAGTTGGGCAATGTTTGAAGTTACTGGTTTTATAAAGTGCTTTAGTAAAGATAGATGGATATACCATTATTTTAGAGATTAAGCAAAATGATATGTTATGATAATGTTTTTAAATAAGTAATAAAAAATAGAAATACATACATGCCTACTCGTAATGTTCCTGCCATCTTGAACATGATTCTTCTCAAGGATTTTTTCATACCTTTCATACATACACGCATTATTTCACTTTCTAAATGTTTTACTATACCGGATTGCCTTAATTCGCAAATGATAAAAGCCTACTACAATTTTACTTCTAAGCTGAAGAAAATCAACCTCATATCAAGGCTTAGTTCATTTCGCCTGAATTCTTCATTGGTCCGCGACATTGTTGAAAAACATCTTTTTTATTCCATTCCGCGCCATTTGTGGGAATTAAGAGGGAAGATGCTCATTTGTTTTTGTGTTTGCCAAACATGACTTTTGTGAAAGACCACACAAATGAGGTATGTTATTGACGGAGCTTAGAACCCTAAATCTCTTGCCAATTCCACTAAAGTATATATGATAACTAGCTGCCGTTCTTCCCGGTATGAAGGAGGCGACTAAGGAATAGGGGTAAAAGGAATCTGTAGGGCAATTGGCTAGCAACCTGTTAACTTTATTTCATATGGCATTACAACCCCCAATTTTTATGCTAAGCAGTGACTTAGGAGATATCATGTTTCCGAGGTTCTGTCCACCCCGAAAGGAATTAAAGGACGTGAATTTATATGTTTATATATACTGTGAATGTAACTACCAACTTTTCTGCTATCATGTTGGCAATAATTTCTCTGGTAGGTAAGCTAGTCAGAATCACTACATTGTATAAAACAAAGTCGCTTTCTCTCTCCCTATGTCCCTTTGTATGCTCAAATCTTAGAAACTACGCAACGGATTTTGATGCAGTTTTTTTTTAATAGATAGAGTGATTCAAGAGAAAGGTTTATATGTATAATAACATCCATTAAATAGTGGATTAGGCTATATATTTTATACCCGTGCAAAGCCGGAGCGTGTCGCTAGTTAATAATATAGTAAATTTATGACATGTACTTATCGCTAAGAATAGGTTAAATTGTAAATAATGTAATACTTTGTCGGTTAACGAAATTGTAAAAAAAACTTCAAAAGCTAATTAATTATTCATTCTTATTAATTATCACTTATTAATTCGACAGTTTCTTTAAAGCACAGGTAATGTAGTAATTATATTTAACAAATACACAATAATAAGAACAATTAAATACTTCAACTGTAACATAAAGTTTATGTTGTTATTGAAGGCAAAATGTTAACGATTTTAATGAGCA